>JAOYMZ010000801.1:0-25381 GCA_025802335.1 Pinguicula primuliflora | reverse complement strand
AACCGTAACCATAACCAAAATATTATTTTTTCGGATAATCCAAATCCGAAAAAATCCGAACCGATCGGATTTTATCCGTTCGGTTCGGATTCAGATTCGGATTTTCGGATTTTTTTTGCACTCCTACATCACAATATCTACAAATGGTGCTAATAAAGTTTGTACAAATAACATTTTCCTATATTATTTACCTTTATTTCTTTTATTTTATTTGTATGTGTGATTATTATTATTTTTTTTGTTTTTTTATATGTAAGGTTTATATTTTTATTGATCTCAAAAATGTATTTTTCCCAAATTGGACAAAATTGCACTTTACAATTACAAAATCAGATAGAAAACATCTCTTATCTTCATTCTTCCTTTTCGCCAAGCGATATTCTCCAGAATCCATCCTCATATTACATAAAACTCCGGCACTCACACCAACCTACGAAAGCTATCCCAGGTCAGGTAGGAGTTGACCACCACCATAGTTGAAGTCGAATTTCATGAGCTACTTCCTCAATTGTATTGTTCTTTGCATCAAACAATTTTGCATTTCTAACTTTCGAGATGTTTCAAGTTATTTGCTGCCAAAGAGCGTTCCAAATTCGCTTCTTACATGGAGAACAGATAGATTCATATATATTGCAGCAGATGAGGTGCCAATTTTTTTTAAAAAGAAAATTATGCAGTGTCTTGAGCCTGGAAGGCCTCCCGTCGCCCCCAACTTCTCAAACAATGCGTTTAGGAAACCATAATTGATCTGTTTTTCTTTCAGTTTCAGCAGAAAATAATTCCAAAAGAACCCCTCGTAACTGATCTTGTGCACATTTCAGATTCAGTACATGTGAACCATCCAGTAGAAAGAACTGGTACATGAACATAAATGTCATTTGCAAACGAGCATCCAACAAACTATGACATAATTGATATCAACGGAGTCCAAACTTCGAGCCAAAACAAAAGTCAGGATAGAACAAAATAACATCCTCCTCCCAACAACCACCTGGAAAGCAGAGGCTTCATCGCTTCTTGGAGACACCAACAGTTTTTCCCCTACGTCCGGTCGTCTTGGTGTGTTGTCCACGCACGCGAAGGCCCCAATAGTGGCGGAGACCACGGTGGTTCCTGCAAGATGAGATGACAGATAAGAATACGTAAGCTTGGGTGAAGGGGTGACCGTTAACTGGGGAGGTTGAGCAACGGACCTGATTTTCTTCAATCGCTCGAGATCATCCCTCAGCTTCATGTCAAGCGCATTGGATATTACCTGGCTGTACTTACCGTCCTTGTAATCCTTCTTCCTGTTGAGGAACCAATCAGGGATCTTGAATTGACGAGGATTTGCTACAATGGTCATCAAATTGTCGATTTCAGCAGCAGTGAGTTCACCAGCCCTGTAAAGTAACAAACAAAAACTTCAGAATTTTCTATCAAGAACCCAGATGTGTATGAATGTGCAGAGTATAACAATTGCATTTGGCACTAGATATCAGATGAAACAGTTGTTACCGAATATTACTTACAAACATGAACATCTATGGTTTGAAGAAGCATGGTAAAATGCCCGCTACAAGTCGTAATTCCACAAACAACATGTCAGACTTACATATTGGAATCACACATAATTGTATTATGTACAATTAAATATTGACATTTGGCATGATGTTGATCTGAATCAATACAATACCAAATGTATTAATCCTAAGCACCTCACCCATAAATAATTGTGTGGTTCTCCATTAACATGCCAAATATTAATATTTTATTGGAGATACATAATTATATATGATAATGTTATGTAAAACTAGCATTGTTCTTTCACAAATTATCTCAATGTGAATGCATCATAACATAACTATTAATCTATTGCAGACAGAATTATGAACAACACAAGATCAATTAATCACTCCATTATTCCATATGCATCTAACTTATGGATCATTAGAATACAACAGAGGCCAGTTTCATACCATAAATTAATATAAAAAAAGTTAAAATCTACATAACGGGACCAAGATTGAACAAATGTGTTTGCAAGCATAACTATTTTTTCAGATCTTGGAGTTGATTACAAATACAACTTAGAAACTCCAAAACCATATGTATATCATCTGTAACTTGATCTCACTGCTATATAAATATAACAAACAAAACCAACAACAACATAAATAAAGTGAAACGAAAGAGTAAGCCATACCTCTTGTTCATGTCGACATCGGCTTTCTTACAAACAATGTTTGCAAAACGGCGTCCGATACCCTTGATGGATGTCAAGGCAAACATGATCTTCTGTTTTCCATCAACGTTCGTGTTCTGCACACGAAGAATGTGCTGGAATTCTTCATTTGCTACAAGCGACTGCAGTTCAAAATTTCCACCAAAAATCCCGTTACGAATCGAAACAGATAATCAATACAGCCCTAACATACTAAAAAATTAGCACATGTAACTATCGAGAGTGGAAGGCGGTGGCAATACCATAGCTGCGTATCTGAAACGAGTAGCTCTTGGAAGAGTGTTGCAGGCGGCGGCCGTTCCCTTTACGCTTACCCGTCAGATGAATAAAGCCCTAATCCAAAGATTTTTAAATTTATAGTGCACTTGCAGGAATACACTTTACGGTTTTGTCCCTGATTTGTTATATTTGTGAAGAATCATATGGCAATTCAAATTAGAGAAATGACGTGTGTACTATATGAATCTAATTTGTCGTCTGAATTAGGGTGAAAAGATGAAAATACCCTAAGTCTAAACGGTGTTGTTGTGCTAAGTAGAGGGGCAATTCAGTCGTTTCACTCATTTTCGGTTTAAAAATTCAATTTCTTTGTAGTACGCATAGCATCACTTTTCAAACTATGATCTTTTGTTGGCACTATTTCAAAATATTAAAGTAGAGATTCTCGGGTACTCAATCATACTGTCTCAGTAAATTATTGGTGTGCTCAATTATAACACTTGCTCTTCATCTACAGATCTGACAGTTCACGTTAAATTGGTCAAATCATTTTAAGTGACTCATTTAATCCAGTTGTTAGATTGTTAGATGAATGACTTATATTACAACTGAGACATAAATATTGAGCAAATTTCAAAAGGCCCATAAATGAAACTTAAAAGTCACGAGAAGGTCCTAACTGCTGCTACCAGACGCATCTTGGACAAAGGGAAATGTGTTCAGCTCCACGATTATAAAACATAAGGATATCCCGAATTTTGCCACTTTTTGCTTTCAACCACCTTGAGCCTAGACCCTAGTCACGGCCTTTTGTTTTTTGCAGTTCTTTTCTTCCTATATTTTTACTATTTTCGGTCTCAACGCCTCCCCAATATATAAAAAAATACATAAGGGTAGGGAATTGAAGCACCATTGGGGTACAAATTCAGTCCTGAAAATTGGCTGTTCGTCATCACATAGAAAAGACTTTGTGCCTAATAGACTCATAGGGGATTGGTGGTACATATATGTTTAGGCATGACTGCACTTTGTTGTAAAAAGAGGCAAATTGGATGTTGTACTATTTTATTTTTCAGATTTTCCTCTTATTCCGGAGATTCGCCGGAAAATGTATTAAGGAGGCAGTACGGTTTATTCTCTCCACTTAGTGACTCGAATGGGTAAGAAGTACACGCATATTATTCGAGTCTGAGTTTTTCCATTAGTTTATTTTTAAGTTCATTAATGGATAGAACATTATCAAATTTTTGTTTAAGGCTGTGTTTATCAAATCTGACTGATAAGGTGATTAATGACTGATAAAGTGACAGATGACTAATAAAGTATTCGGTGACTAATAAGGTGACTGATGAGGTGACTAATAAGGTGGACTGATAAGTTGACTGATTTGATTAGACTTGTTTCACAAATTTACCTGATTTTCGTAAAATGATATAAAAGGACATTATTTTATATTATTATTGTAATTTTTAATAATATTCTATATCACAATTATTATTAAATAAAAAAATGTTTTTAGATTTAATAATTCTAATTTATTATTTAAATAAATAGTTATTATTTTAAATATTAACAATAAAGTGTAGAATAACGAAAATGATATACTCATGGTAGAGACGTGTAGGTATATAAAGTCAAGGGTAAAATTGAAATGTAAGACTTATAAGTCACCTTATTTTGCAATCAGGCTGAAAAAATACATTTTCAAATCAGTCACCTTATAAGGCAGAAGGTAGACATTCATGTAACAGACTTATTTTGTCAAATTGACTTATAAGGCAGAATTGACTGATAAGGTGACTTATCAGGCGACGCTAAACACAGCCTAAATAAGAAGATGTGAGTTACTCTTATTAAAACCTTGAGCCCAAATTGATAAATTATAGCACCAGATTCATATTTCAGTTGGTTGATATTTATGTGTGAAATTCGTATAGGACATTTCAACACTTCCCCTCAACTCCAACTAGATAAATCCTGTTGAGACTTGGACTACCACACAGATAATGTCCCAATTGGACTAATTTCCATTATGAGATCAATATTCAGGATTTTTTCGGAGAAAATTACGGGACCTCAAAACCATCATTGAGGTCTCCTGAAACAATTCTCAAATTGAGTCAACCCACCCCCACCCCTCCTCATGGGCCCAATTGGCCAATTCACTTTAGACTTCCCCTGGCAATAATCTCAGGCACTGCCTGCCCCGATACCATGATAAAAAAACAGACCCCCTCTTTGGGCTCGGGTTACGTGTGCACAGGTGCGCATCAAGGTTTTAATCAGAGAAGTCTGCATATACCTATTTAAGTTGGTTGATGATAGTTATATGTTAAATCTGTGTAGGACATTACAACATCTTCCGGGTAAGAGGGTCCAGTTCTCGCTCCATGCTAAAAGATAGTATTTTTTTGTATGTGCATCAATGCATATTGTCACTGGGGATAATTAATAATAATGGGAATGAGGAAGACATGTTATGTTTGCAAAGCGGGAGAAAGGGTACTTGTACTATACTTGGTCTTGGCCGGCTAAATGTCTTTTTCGAATATATTGTATCCCATCTTTCTCCAACCATTGCAACAGAGATAGATTAACTTTATATGTTTACAGCAACAACCAAACCCATAAACGATGTACTCGGGATCAGTTGCAATGCTGGACCAAATCACGTAGGGTGGTTAAGAGTATTGGAAAATTTTTCAAGGCAACTAATAAGCTTACCTTGGCATCGGGTATGATCAATTTTCGCAGTCTCTGTGTTCTTCAGATCAGCCAACTTGCAGTCTACATCATCCACAAGTTTTCCTTCAATTGCAACTATAATCTGTGAAGCATTCTCGCGAAGAACTCCCGCCACTATCTGCTCTTGCAAATCTTCATTACTCTCCTCCAAAAGACTTTTTCCAACTACGTCTTTCGAGTTCTTCATCATAGTTTCTTTTTTGCTGCAAGGTTCTTCTTCTTGATCCATCTTCAGGCCGGTGAAATAACCCCAATGATTGAATTTTTGTTTAACACATACATCAACGGCCACAAATAACTTTGTTTAACTTTGATAAGGAAAATCTGCCAAATCCAAATGAGAACAGTGTAAAACGCTCCCAGGCATGATTTTCAAGAAAAATTCTAGCTACATTACATTCATCTTTTCAAACCGGAATCTCACCAGAATCAACAACAGATGTGGAAGAATGGTGGATTAAAAGCTCAGATCTACAAGGTTTTCACTCCCCGAGTGTGCATTAGGCGCATCGGGGAGCTTACCCAGTTTCATTTACACAACACACACACCCGTATCACTTCTTAAACCTAACCCCATAGGATGAAACCCAACTACACCGTCTTTCCCGGACGGTCAAACACTCTCCGACGTGAGATAGAAGGGAAAACCTTAGAAACCATAGACAAACCACTTAGGACCTTCTATCCATATAAACCTCCGCAGGTGAATGTAAGTAGTAGCATGGCAGGAACATCTTAGGCACAAGTTAATGAGCACAGCCGGTCCACTGCGATAGCAGTTGAGGGAAACCCAGCTATTTCTACCCAGGAGGAGATGGTACTCTTTGTAACCAATTTCCCGCAGGACTTCGACTTCAATTCTCTCAATGCTGGACTAGCAGACCAAGGAGACTTGGCAAATCTTACTGTGGTCAAGAAACTATCAGCCCTGGGGCTCCCTTTTGATTTTGCAACCTACAGGGCACAAAATGATGACAACAAGTTAGCCAAGTTAAACAATATCTGGATTGGAAACTATAAATTGCGGGTTAATGTGGCCAGATTTACAAAGAAAGATTTCACTAAAAAGAACGAAGTAAGCAGAGATGGTGCTGAGCAAGAAGAAAGTAAAGCCCGAGTCCCAGAAGCAACCAAAAAATACATCATTTGGACAAATTCTACCTATCGGACAAACAGAACCTAAAAAGATATCCTACAGCCTCCAAGTGGAAAGCAAACAGAGAATACAAATAGGCAAGGGGGGAACAGGCCCAAGACAAAGAACCCTAACCCACAGGTCCACCTTCTGGCGAAAAGGGATGACCCAGAACTCATTTTCAAGACAACAGTCCGAGATACAAAGTGGTTATGTTATAGCCGTGTATGTCAACTGAAGGACAAAGAAGACTGACATGAGTTTGCAACTGAGTTACATCGAGGGGGATATAAAAACATCCAAGTAAGCGCGATAGGCGATGGACGGATACTAATCTGGGATGAAGTCACTGAGGGAAGGGAACTGTCAAACTTGCTCACAGTTGATCTAGAATGGTTTCAAAATTGGATCGGTTCCTTCTCTGAATGGACAGCACAAGTACCAAGCAAGAAACGTTTTTGGTGGATTAAGGTCTATGGAATCTATTTCTCATGCTGGAATGTGGATATCTTGGAAAAAATAGGCTCAAAAGTGGGCAAGGTTATAAAAATTGCTGAATGCACTACAGACAAGTCCTACCTCGAAGCGGCTCAACTGCTAGTATATGCACAAGAACATAAGTGGACGTACGTGGGTAAACATTGATGAAAGGGAATATGAGATAAGTGTGGTAGAGGCAACTGAACTGATATACACTAAGCATGACACAGAACTAGCCCAAACTGAAGCAATGGATAACAAATACAAGCAGACCTATAATGGATAACATACTCTTGAGAAAACTACCCATGGTTTCCCAATAACTACTGATAATAGAGTTTAAGGAGGACGAGGTAATGGAGGCTATTAAAAGCTGTGGAAGTAACAAGAGCCTCGATCCAGATGGCTTGAATTTTAAGTTCATAAAACACTTCGTGCCAACTCTACTCTTGGACATACTATCTATGGTGCATGATTTCCACAAAGGGAAAAAGATAGTCGGCGGGGAAATGCTGCCCACATTACACTGATAGCAAAAAAACCTAATCCCTTGAAAGTTGATGACTACAGACCCATAACACTAGTGGGGTCAAGTTACAAAATTATTGCTAAGCTGCTGACCAAGAGGTTAAGTAAAATTTTGCACGATATAATTTCTCCTAACCAGACTGCATTTATAGGGAGAAGACAAATTATGGATGAGATTGTAATTGCAAATGAAGAAGTAACAGAGATGAAGAAAACAAAGATACTGTCATTCCTTTTCAAAATTGATTTTGACAAGGCATTTTACATGGTGAATTGGAAATTCCTTGAGAATATGGCAGTGAAGCTTGGTATCCCTGATAAGTTTCGGAAATGGATTCAAAACTGTTTATCTACGACTTCTACTTCTATATTGATTAATGGAAGCCCATCTGCTGAATTTAAACTGCAGAGAGGCCTATGACAAGGGGATCCACTATCCCCTTCCTATTCCTTGTGGCTGGTGAATGACTTTCGGCTATGATAAACAGAGCAGTAGAGTTGGGACTGTTTGACCCGATACATATTAGGAAAGATAAAATTGCCCTATCTCATCTACAATTTGCAGATGACACAATATTCTTTGGACAGGGTTTGTGGAATAACATCAGATGTGTCAAGGCAATACTAATGAACTTTGAGATGATCTTAGGACTGAAAATAAACTTTAGTAAGTGTGGACTCACAGGATCGATATGGAGGAGCAGGAAATGAATCAAATGGCTGCATACTTACATAGTTCTATAAGCAAGCTACCCATAAATTATTTAGGTATGCCTATTGGTGCAAATCCAAGGAAAACTGCAACACGAAAACCTATCTTGGAGAAGTTCGGAAAGGTTTTTCGGAAATGGGAACATCGAACACTATCGGTTGGAGGCCGAGCTGTGCTTCACTACCATAGCTCAATTAGAAAAAATTCAGAGAAAAATCTTTTGGGGTTAAAACTCCAGCACTAGAAAAGTTCATTGGATATCTTGGAATAAAATCTGTCAACCAAAATCCATGGGCGATATTGGAATTAAAAACTTGGCCACTTTCAATATAGCAATGCTTGGAAAGTGGGGAAGCAGAATAATTGACACGAAAGAGGAGTTCTGGAAGCTGATATTGAGATCTAGATATGGGATAAAAGAGAAACTTCATATTGGGAAAGTGAGTGAACTAAAAAGTGAGGGGGGAACTAGTACGAGAAGTCGAGGAAGGGAAAGAGGGGCAGCTTCCAGCTCTGTGTGGTGGCTTGATTTACAACAAACATTGGGAGCAGTTGTATATCAAGACCAATGGGAACTAAAAATAGGTGATGGAACGGGGGTCAAGTTCTGGGATGATAGCTAGTTAGGAGAGTAGTTTTGATGAGAGTTTCAGACGCCTTTACCTAAAAACAAGGGACAGGAATGTGAGCATCCGTGAAATGGGGTATTGGGATGAAGGAAACTAGATATGGGATTGGAAGTGGAAAAGAGTATTAGATGAGTGGGGGAGAGAAGATCTTATTTCACTAATAGTTTTACTGTCTTCTCTTAATTTACAGGTAGACTAGCAGGACAAATGGTTACAAAAATAATATGGCAGGAATTCACAACAAATAGGTTATACAGTTTACACAGTAAAGATGTGCTGCATGAATATCGCACAACAAGCATCTGCAAAAATGGACGAATCAACTGCAAACATGCTACAAATGTGTTGGATAAAATCAGTTCCAGCAAAGACATCCAAATTTCTATGGAAACTACTTCAAAAGAGACTTCCAACCATCAAGAATTTGAAAGGAAAATAATACAAGTAGATTCGGTTACTACATGCTTATTATGCAACACACAGGTGGAGGAATCTAAAATGCACATTTTCGAAGAATGTAAAGCATCTATCGACGTGTGGAATAATTTAATGGCATGGTTGGGACTACCTGCTCCAGTTTACAGTCACACAGGATAGAACCAGCATCAACAACCGATACTCAACCAAGAAGACTCGCCAAACCAGGTCAATCATAAACATGCCCTGCAAGGATTTTGGGTCACAAATGAGGGAGAGAATTTAGATATAAGGGAAAGTGATGAAACCGTACCAGCTGATGGACAACAAGACTTGCAATGGAATAGGCCAAATACTCAGGAACTCTATGTCCTTCGAGCTGCAACTGAAACAACAATACAAAGTCAAGAGACATCAAGTATGGTGAATGGATTAGCAGAAACACAAAATGGCATCACCAACCTTCAACAAACAATTATACCCTCTGAACAGAATGAACAGACTCATAATTAAGAACATACACCTGCTGGTATGCTTTTTTCAGGACAATCTGCTCAATTCCAGTCGTCAATCATACTACAAAACTCAGAAGCGACACGTATTACAATGGAAGAAAGCCTGAATAACCACACACAGCAACAGAGAGTACCTAATCTCACAAGATTCGTCGAGCGAAAGCCACCATCATACAACAACACTCAATGGAAATCCATATGGGCAGCCTTCTGCTGGCACATTTGGAATCAGCGGAATCACGTGCATTTCAAGGAAACAACAATGGATAAAAAAAGAATGGATTCAAGCAAATTAACAGAGGAAATTAAGAAGACTTTGTGGCAGTGGAGGAGGAGTGCAATGTGGGACAAATCTTTCGCAATATCACTGGCAGAATGGTTAACTAATCGTGGGTCTCACAGTACATAGTTTTTGGGCTGGCTAATGGGCCGATAATATCGGTCGAAACGGGCTTGTACATACAAGGCCCAATTCCAATCTTTTTCATCTGTGTATTTTTTAACGCTTTTCAGCATTTATACAAAAGTTGCTCAACCCAAAAAAATACTAAGACTTGATGGTCATTATTACTTAAGTGTGGAAGTCACTTAGGCACAACACAAGTTAGTTGAGGAGATAGAAATTTAATGATACAAATGACAAAAAATTATCTCTTACAAGCCATTGATCAAAATGTACTTGTGACGATTCTCAAGAAGGATTCAACTGGGATTCCTTAAAGCAAAAATTTCAGTGATCAACTAGCATACTTGCAAGCTAATCGCAAATAGTTTTGAGCTACTTACAATGAAAAATGGAGACATTAAACAAATACTTCACCGCGACATTGGCACAGCCAATAAGATGAGGCTTCACTGTGAGCCATTGATTGATATTGTTGTCATCCTGAAAATGTAAAGATCAATAACAACAAAATTTGATTGTGTGATTTATTACATTTTAGAATCAAATGATTTGGATGACTATTGGATTGACATGTTGCAAAGCAATCTCTTTGTACATGAGCAACCGATGAATAGTCATGGTGTTCAAGAACAAACCTTAGTTGTGACACATGAAGCCTCTTGGCAAGAATATTGATGCAATGGTACTGCTTTGGAGGAAGAATAGTGTTGGAATATTCTCCCACATGCATTTGAGAAGTAAAAAAACTAACTTATAAGAAAATATGGTGTTATAATCTATCGCTTTAGGTTTAAGGTTTTAATGAGAGTAACACACATTTTCTTTATAAGTTGACCCACACACACGCATCTGCGCACATGTGACCCCAACACATAGAGAATGGTATTTTTCCAAACATAGTATTGGAGTGGGCGATCTATGGCCAAGAGTCTTGGGTATGAAGGAAGTTCCAACAATATTGGGTTCATGGGGGAGTCGAATTGATGGATTTGGTCCATTTGAGGGAATCTGTCTCAAGAATAATTAGTGTGATAGTCCAAGTTTCAGAAATATTTACTTGATTGGATTTACAAGTGAAATATTATCTCACACGGATTTGAAAAATTAAGAGAAAACAACTTATAAGAAAATGCAGTGGTACAATCTATCATCCTGTGGTCAAAGTTTTAATGAGAGTAACATAAATTGGCCCCACACGCGCATCTATAATAAATATTTTAACAGCTAAGTCCAAGAGAATTGTTCTGTTGAAAAAGAAAAATCCATGGGCTGAACAAGGGAGTGACGAGCTCTAACGGTATCCCCGGCGCAATTTTGAGTCACCCTCAAAAAAGGTTGAAATTGAGTGCGCTTGCAAGGACGGAATTAGGGATTGGTCAGCCCGTGCTATAGTCCGAATCCAATTTTAAATTTTCCAAAAAAATAATAGGTTCGAATTAGGTTTGCACCAACGAAAAAAATTTAACCCAACTCAATTATACTGTCCTGAGCACATGAGATAAATATAAATTAGCCCGGTGGTGACATGGAGACGGTTTTGGGGGCCCGGAATCAGTTTGTTAACGACGGTGCCCAGCTCACAAAGGGAAAAAGAGTCCACGTTCAATGAACCAACCTGTGCTTTAGGTTTAACATGTGCTGGTGCAATTAATAAAAGTGGGCCGAAAATTCTAAAGTTAAAAAAAATGTACGGCAAAAGCATTTACTACGTAATTGGATGAATTTGTTAGGTTATCGCGTTAATGACTATGTATCTGTCGGCTATGCCATCCACATACATCCGTGCATGCCATTGATTTCATGCATGATGGTAGTCTTCTCCCCTCTTCCTAGTCCTAGTATAAAGCTCCGTCAATTTCCTTCTCCCCCGGTCGCAATCACCGGCCGCCAACAATTGAGGAATTATTCCTTTGAATTCGAGGAGGAATAAATCGGCTCGCGTTCTCTTTGCCCCGTCGTGGGCGGGAAGCGATTCTCTTGACTCCAGGGCTCCCGTTCTATCTCCCATTTCTCTATTTAAGTCGCGGTGGGTGATTGTTGTTTTTGTTTCTTTCGTTTTGGATTTTTCGGATTCTGCAATTCGGATTAATTAAATTGTTGGGTTCTTTTGTACAGAAAATTCGATTCGGCAGAAAGAAGAGATGGGGTTCTGGATTTTTGGCTATGGGTCATTGATTTGGAAACCAGGGTTTGAGTTCGATGAGAAAGTTGTCGGGTTCATTAAGGATTACAGGCGTGTATTTGATCTGGGTATGTTGCAATATCCAAGTTTGATTTCTGGTGTATTGTTTTGATCGAATTATATAATTATCAAGTGTTGTTTTAATCGCAATGCACATTCTGTTTTGGATGATATTTGTTTTGAAATTCTTATTGCTGATTATTGATTTTGTTATGCTTCCTTTGATTTTGGTCCAGCATGCATTGATCACATGGGTACTCCTGAGAAACCGGCAAGAACCCTCACCCTGGAGCAGGAACAGGGAGCTATCTGTGTAAGTCAAAATCCACAATTTTCTTGACAAATTGTGCTTCCCTTCTTCCTTTGAACATTGTAGTACTTGTTAAGCTTGATCGGAGAACATGTTTTGGTAAGGAAGATGATATGGAGGACTCAAAATTTGAGCAGTAAAAGCACAATAACAGCATATCATGGGTTGGTCATCCAATAATATATTGCCATGTGTTTTTCTTGCTGTTTTATTACCCAAATTTTCACTCCTATCATTTTCCGTTTTGCTAATGCTAAAATATGGAAAGTCATAAGTCTGTGTGTGGCGAATATCCTCCATTGCCCAGATATGGAAAGTGATTGCTCTTAACCGAACAGTTAACAAGAATTATTGAGTAATGCTTATTTACTGCATTCTGGGGCAGTGGTCGGAACATAAGGTCAAAAGTTTAGAACAAATGGTTCATTTTTTCCCTAGTTGTTATTTGGGTCTTTTGCATTTTCTGTATATTGAACGTTTCTCCTTTTTACAATTGGAATTGACCTGTGATTCTTTGATGTTTCTTGGTAAAGTGGGGAGTTGCCTATCACGTAAGCGGGGGACGGGAGAAAGAGATTGCAACGATGGAGGTATCCCCCTTGCTTCATATATTCTCTAAGTTGCAATTGAATTCCTACTTATTATCTTGAGTATCAATGTATCTCTCAACTTATGCTAGTATCTGGAACGAAGAGAATGCGAGTATGACAAAAAGTCCTTGGTAGATTTCTACAAGGTGAGTTGTATTTTTTTTTTTTCAAAATATTCACGATTTCAGCTGCATTTACAGCCCAAAGGCTTACTTTTTCTAGCTCTTTCCGCTGATACATTGATAGGAACCCATATATTATATATTAGTCCTTTTGTATCTGTGTACTTATTTAGAAGTCCTTGTTAGTTAGCTATAAATAGGGTCATTGTACCTTGAAAAAGGGGGAGGGAAGATGAGAGAGGAGATGAAATGAATTGTATTCCTACGTTTCCTGTCCTTGATTCTACTTGTTGATTCTCGGGATCGTAATAAACTAAACCATGATGGAATTCTTAGTTGTAGCTTAGTTAAATGGGATCGTAACATACATTTACTCCTCTCCTTGATTCAGGAAGGAGAATTGGAGCAGCCATGGTTAACTGGAGTGATAGTGTGAGTAGCTTAGATCATTCTTCTGTTTTTTGCTTTGTCGCAGAATTAGATTATCAAACGACTCTGCTTTATTCAAATGTTCAATGATTCCTGCTCCAAATTTCAGGTTCACTTCCACTCCGGACAGCACAGTGTGTAAGTATTATTTGGGGCCAGCTCCCGTGGAGGACATGGCGAGGCAAATTGCAACATCTATGGGCCCTTGTGGGAAGAACCGGAACTACATATTTTCACTGGAGAAAGCATTATTTGATATTGGTACATATACTTCTATCCTGCTTGTTTTCAAGATAAGATCAGACAGAGGTGCAAACTAATGCAACTTCATTGAAAAGAAGATTAGACATCAGTAAACTTATGGTGCCGAATGTTAGATGACGAATAAATGAGTTATGTGCCGAATTCTAATCATGACTGTCGAGATTGTGATCCAGCACTTAGATCTGATGGACATGATTAGAATTCGGCACGTAACTTATTTATTCGGTACCTAACATTCGGCACCTTCTTAGACATCAAATCTCCCCATAAGTTCCGTCTTTTCGTATATTCTTACTTGCAAAGCAAAGTTCCTGAGTAAGTGGTTTGTGAACACAGGCCATGAAGATGAATATGTCATTGAGCTAGGAAATGAAGTGAGGAAAGTCGTGAAGCAAATTGATGGGCTGTCGGACGAAACCAAACTGCCAATCCCGATGAACTTCCCTCTCGAATCGAACTTGTCCGCTGTCAAAATCCGCAGTGTTGCATGAAGTTGCTCCAGTTTGAAAGTCGGCTGGCACCACTAACAAAATGGGAGATGAAGGGGAGCTGTTTTGGGTGACTTGGAAGATATTGTTTTGGGCTTCTGAGATTCTAGTTAAGGTGAGGAGAGAGCTCTTCAGAGGCGGCATCGGTATTGGTTTGTAGCAGACTAACAGTCTATTTCTCATCAATCCTTGTATCCGTATCCATTAGAAAGAAGGATCAATCTAGTCATAATCTCCCTTTTTTCTTCTTTCCAATTTTATCACTAGTTCTAGGAGAAATAATAAGTTGATTTATTGAGAACATAAGAAATGTCCAGTCCCGTCTTAGCTCAACCTGTGCACAATTTTTGTCTTAAGTTTATTTTAGAAATTGAACATGCATGGAAAATTAAGACCTAAAGTTTCATGCTTCCTTATAGTATAAAGATGAAATCAGCCTCCGAACTATACCAGCGAAAGCTGAAGCAGTGTCCTGCGAAAAAGGTTTCTACGTAAGGACAATGAAGATAATATCTTGGAATATCCGAGGTCTCGGTACAGCAGCTAAAAAATGTTCAGTGAAGGATCTGATTGTGCAGAACCATGTAGATTTTTTGTGTCTTCAAGAAACGAAATATGAAAGGACGGCTGGAAGTAAATGCAAGAGGCTGTGGCCTGATTATAAGTTTGAATGGATACATATGGACTCTCTGGGGCGGTCTGGTGGTCTGTTCTGTATGTGGAGAAGGGACAAATTCCTCATGATGAGCTCATATGCTGAGGAGAACTTTATAGCAATAACTGGAAATTATGGCTCGGACTTAGAGGTTATCAAAATAATCAATGTCTATGCTCCTTCCTCAGTGAAAGGGAAGGAGAACTGTGGTCCAAACTGGCTAGCCATGCGACTGATCCTGGAGTAAAGTGTGTATGCATTGTAGGAGACTTCAATGCAGTTAGAAGTCCTCTGGAGTGAAAGGACCAGGCTGCTCCAAATAAGAGAGAAATTGATGACTTTAACTCTTTTATTGTATCATGCAGGTTGATAGATCTGCCTATCCAAAAACACAAATACACTTGTATCAGTGGGAACGAATCCAGCTTCAGTAGAATAGATAGATATTTATTGTCTTAGAGCTGGACAGACAAATGGCCCTCATGCATTCAAATTCCTCTGCCTAAAGGTTTGTCTGATCATCAACCCTTGCTGTTAAAAGATGAAGATATCAACTAGGGGCCTAAATCCTTCCATACCTTGAATTGTTGGAGCAATGTGGAAGGTTTCAAGGAATTTGTGCAGTCAGTATGGGAATTTATGCATGTGACAGGGACAAAGGCTTATATACTGCATCAGAAGTTGAAAATGCTTAGAGAAAAGCTGAAAGTCTAGAACCGGGAGATATTCGGACATATTGACAGACAATTGGAAACCTTGTTGAGGTAAGCAGATGCACTTGATATTATTTCGAAGGAAAGAAGCCTGACAGAAACTGAGAGCCAAACCAGGTTGTTGAACAAAGAGTGTTTGCACAAGACTTTGCTCAATAAAGAGCAGCTATTATTTCAGAAAGCTAAATCCAAATGGATCACTGACAGTGATGTGAATAAGAAATATTTCAATGCTAGAGTGAAGAATAATCTTAAATACAATGCAATTAGTGGCCTCCAAGTTGGGGATAGTTGGTGTGACGTTGTAACAGAGGTGAAGCAAGCAGTTCATTCTCACTTTCAAATGCAGTACAGTGATGATAAATGGAGCAGGCGTGAATTAAGCATTGATCCTCTACTCACAATTTCTGAAGAAGAAAACATAATGCTAACTGAGCCTTTTTCTGAGGATGAGATGAGTGATACCATTAGGAACTGCTCTCCAATGAAAAGCCCCGATCCTGACGGCTTTAACTTCTTCTTCATCCAGAAGTACTGGGATATTATGAAAACAGATTTTATTGCTTTTATCAGAGAGTTCTACAGCACGGGTAGAATTCTGAAATACATGGCTAGTACCTGGATCGCTTTAGCTCCAAAAGCCTCTTTTCCTCAGACTCTAGACCACTTCCGTCCCATCTGTTTAGTGAGTAGCGACTACAAAATACTTTCAAAGCTGTTAGCTTCGCGTCTGAGCAAAGTGATAGCCAAAATCATAACTAAGGAGTAGACAGACTTCCTGAAAGGGCGACAAATCCTTGATGATGTCTTAATTACAAATGAAATACTACATTTGTATAAACCAAGCAAGAAGCCATTGATGCTATTCAAAGTGAATTTTGCTAAGGCCTTTGACACAATTAATTGGGAGTTTCTGTATGTTATGCTCAGAAAATTTAGGATCTCGGAATGGTTGACCCAATGGATAGCAGGCTGTGTATCCTCCGCTCATATGGTTGTTCTAGTAGCTCCGGGGACTTTAAACTGAGTAGAGGTCTGAGACAAGGTTGTCCTCTGTCACCCCTTCAGTTTTTGCTGGTGGATGAACGATTGGGGCTGCTGATTAAGAGAGCTTGTGCACTTGGTCAGCTTACGGGTGCTCAGGTTGGCAGACTTGAATCACTCATTTGCAGTACGCCGACGACCACTAATCTTAGCTGAGGGGACAGAATCTAGTCTATTTATGATCAAGACTATACTGCAGTCCTTTGAACTGATCTCTGGGCTATCTATGAATTATACAAAGAGTCAATTACTTGGCCTGAACATCTCTAGCACCAGTCTGGAGGTGTATGCGAGCAGTCTCTATTGTTCGACTGATACATTTCCATTCGCCTATTTGGGTCTGTCTATTGGAAAAATTCCAGGGCGCACAGGAATGTGGGATTCTCTGATAGAAAAGGTGAAGAATAAGATAGAGAAGTGGGATATAAGATTTTTAAACTTTGTAGGGCGGATATCGTTACTAAAGTCCTCTCTGATAGAGATGTACTACATGTCCATCTTTAAGCTCCCTAAAACGGTGGCTAAGAACTTGCAGAAAATTTTGAGCAGTTTCTTATGGAGCAGCTCAAGCTCAAGTCACAGGCCTATCAAATGGGTAAATTGGAAAACAGTCTGCTTGGACCTGAGCCTGGGTGGACTGGGAGTCAAAAATCTGATGAAAATGAATATCTCTCTGTTGGTTAAATGGTTATGGAGGCTGCGAACTCAACCAAATTGTCTCTGGGCGCAAATAATCAGTAAAAATATTTGGACACTAATGATCTTCTTGCTGATTTTGAATTAATCACAGCCCCGGATAATATGTCAAAACTATGGATAGAATCTGCATCTACAGTGTGGTTTCAGTATAACCTGCAAATGAAATCAGGAAATGGAGTAGACACCCTTTTCCGGCGAACAAATTGGACAGGGGAAGGAAGCTTGGTTGTTCAGTTTCCTGACCTGTACAGGTTGGCAGATCACAAAAATCTGAAACTCGCGGAGGCCTTAATGCTAAGTACTCCATCTATTTCCTTCAGACGGAATCTCAGAGATTGGGAAAGTGAAAGACTGATCCTTATGCTAACTGTTGTCGCTGAACATAGCCATCTCACTGAGCTCCCAGATAAATGGCACTGGATGGCTGGCAAGGCTGGGATTTCTCTACTTCTTCGACCTATGAAATGATGGTAGATGAGGAGCCACACGATTCAGTTGTGATGGAGCAGAAGCTGCATATCTCATGGTGTAAACTGCCCCCCAGAAAAATTCAATGCTTTGTATGGAAGCTCCTACAAAGTCGTCTGCCAACAATTGATAATCTGCAGAAGAGGGGTATGAACATCAATGCCTCTCATAGGCGCTGTGTATGGTGTGTGAATGAAAATGAGAGTGTGGAGCACTTATTTTTCAACTGCTTGCAGGCTCGAGAGATCTGGGGGCAGATATATGAGTGGTTGGAAGTTACGCAGGTGGAAAAAACAGTGTCGTTGGACCATTTGCAAGACCACATGAAATTGGTGAAAGGAAAGCCTAGTTGCGAAATCTGGAAAGCCATTTGGATGTCTACTGTTTGGCACCTATGGTTGGACAGAAACTGTGTGAGATTTGACGGTGAAGGAACTCCGAACACGGTGGAAAGTATTAAATTGTCAGTTTGGTATTGGCTCGTGGCACACAAATGTATTCCTCTTGCTGTTACTACTTCCGGCTGGTGCTAACCCCTCTGCTTTGTATGAGCATAAATATCAAATAATGTGTTTAGTTTAGCTTCTTAGGAAGGACTGTTGTGCTATGGAGGAGGCTTGATGCTCCTACATTGTATTTTTTTGTACAGATTTTGAAGCTTAATGGATCATTCACTTACCAAAAAAAATTAAAAAGTATAAAGATGAAATCTAATAAAAGACCGATTAATCCTAAAGTCCCGTTTAGTATGAGGTATTCAGTGGTATTGTTTTTTTTCGATAAGTTAAGATATTTATTAGTATATGGCAAAATTATTCTAAATTTCTTGTTTAGCAACGCCTAAGTTGGAAACATTTTCTCGGATCAAATAAGGTTACTGGAGAAAATGTGTGGGAAAATATTTCTCTTAAAATTGGTGGAATTTGTAGGAAATTTTGATTTTTTTAAATACTAATATGCACAAATTTTCAAATGCCGAATGGTAGGGTGCCGAATGGCCGAGATGCATATTCAGCACGGTAGGGTGTCATTCGGCACCCTACCATTCGGCACTTGAAAATTACTCCATCCCTATAAAACTACTATACAAAAGATTATGCAACACTATAAAAAAAATACTGAATTTAAATTTTAGCTACCAATAAGGCTCTCGAAAAATAATTACAAATAATTGCAATATATTTTTCTTTGAATTTTTAACAATATATTTTTTCTTAGTTTTTTATTAGAGTTTCATTCAAACATAAAAAACGATACTCCCCAAGTATTAAGTTTGACTATTCTGAAGTTGGTCAAAAATACGAACAATCCTACTTGTGAGCCTCACGAAGAATTAACTACAAATAAAAAAAATTAATTTATATTATTTTAATTTTTTAAATAAACAATAAAGATCAACTTTATAAATTCATCTAAATCTTCACATGATAATATTCTTGCTACATGTGATTTCAAAATCTTACTATATTAAAAATGCTAAAATTTTATGTAGTCATATGTAACTAGATACATTATAAATTATCTCATCCAACCAAATTTCATCTCTTACATTTAATTCATCCATGTGCAACGAATTGGGGCATGAGTGTAACGAGAAAATCCTAATAAAGGACTGGTTAACCTTAAAAAATTGGCAATGAACTAGAGCATGCTATTTTGGGTCTCATAAATATAAGTTTTCGATTAGTGAAGTTAATTCCGATAGCGGATGATAACAAAAGAGTAAATTGAAAAATTGTGCACAATTTGATAGTATGAGAATTTCTGTTATTGGAAAATTATATACCCACATAAAAACACATCTGTATGAAATTAAACTGTAAGATCGGCTTCAAAATTATCGTATTGAAACTCGGGAATCATCTCAAATTTTGGTTCCAGCAACTGAAAATTACTGAACAGTTTTCTGTTAAAATTCTTGTATTTTAAATTCATATTTTTAGCAAAAACCAAAGAGAGAAAAAAGATAAGTTGCTAAATTATCTTAGTATAATAATTTCTAACTTATCTTTAGACTTGTTCTAGATTCATCTCCGTATCAGAATTCTTAAGGCCTGTTTTGCGTGGTAGTACTAGTACTTCTTCTACTATCTCTTTTTATTTTTAGAACCTGTGGTGTTTTGCGCAAGTGCTTAAAAGTAATCATATAAATTTTTATTTTAATTATATATAACAAACTTAACATTAGATTACAAAAATAACCTTCATCTATTTAATTAAAATATATTAGATAAGGTTAATTTAGTCATAAAAATATTTGTATTAGAATATTATTACAAAAATATCGTGCTTATTTTTAAGCAGGAAAAAAAGTATCCCATGAGGTGCTTATTTTTAAGAAGAGAGAGTATGTAAAAAAAGCACAAACACTAGTACTTGTATTACGCAAAACACTAATTTTATTTTAAAAGGTGCTTATAAGCACAATTAGAATTAAAAATACCTCGTGCAAAACAGGACTTTAATTGATCTTGTATTTCAATTTCGGATTAACTTGGCCGAAAAAAATGAATTTTGATAATAAAATATTCTTGTATTTCTTCGTGTGGTAAAAATGCCTTAGTTTTTCAGGACAAGAGAGTTTTATTGATTTAATGTATAGTTACAATTGGGCTTGTGTGATTGTATCTAGAGCCCACTCCACACAATCACATGCACATATTTAGCCAGTTTTTTAAAAAGTGTCAGTCATTTGTCGGGCGTGTACTGACGGCCCAGCATCCTGGCCGTCATGGTGACATCTAGCCAATTTTTATTTTTTTATTATGAAAAATTAAAAAATATTTGAAAATTAATAATAACTTTTTTTTAATTAAATCCCACGGTAGGAGGGTTACACGTTAAATAAAATTATAAGGTTCAACAAGAAAGGAAATTTGTGTTGTCTAGCTGTAGCTAAATTTATACAATGCCCCGAATATCTAATGCTAGATAACCAAGCTAAACAGAAAACTTGCATCATACTAAGCATATGCCCATTGGCCGAATACCTATAGCTAGAGTTGATAGAAAATGCCATGTCTAATGAAACAATCATAGACACAGTCGTGTCTACAAAATAAAGCTTAAGAAAGTCTTGCATAAGTTAAATGTAGATCAAACTCCAAAAGTTGGATTGTACCTTGGGGTAGGTCTTGAGAGTTGGTGAAGATTTCATCCTAATTTGTTGCTCCCATTTTGCATGCATATCCGCCACGAAGTTTGCCTCTCTATAACAATGTTTTATGGAAATAAAAGTAAAGAGAGACATAAGATGAAGAATCTTACTTACTTGACCCTTAATGTGCCATGGAGTGATGCTCCCCTTGTTTAGGATGCCCTCCAAATGCATGGAATCAATCTCCACCTCCAAAGATGTGTAGCCACGATCATAGTAAAGTTGAATCCCCAAAAGAAGTGCTTTAATTTCAGCTTCAATACTAGAATAAGGCAATGAGAATTTATATGAAAATGAGATGATAAACGAACCTAAGGAATCCCAGATGATCCCCCCTCCCCCTGCAGTAGAGATAGAAGAACTTCCATCAATATTAAATTTATAGTGGAGGGGAGGAGGAGGAATCCATTGCACTTGAATAGTTGGAAGAGCAAGTGTGAGATGAAGGGCCTCCAAACTTGCCTTATGGTCTAGCCGCATGGGGGTGACAAAGGAAGTGAGCCCCATAATATCCTTCAAGCTAGAAAGTATGATGTGGATAATAGAGCCAAAGGATGGGGATACATCATCATATCTAATCTTGCAAATCTCCCAAGAAATAAGAACAAAAACTAATCTTCGAATAAAGTCCATGGATGAACAATCTTGTGGCAACAACCAAGCCTCAAGGCGTGCATCAAAAGACATAGAAGAAGGACGTATATCCAACATGTTCTCAAAATAATTCCAAGCAACTAGAGTCAATTCACTTTCCATAAAGAGATGAGAAAGAGACTCAATGGAGTGTGAATTAATGCAACATGAGCAACAAGAGGGAAGGGAAATACCTCTACTCCCAAGTTTATCATCCACGGCTACAATATTGTGTACCATCCTCCACATGTGTATGCTCATCCTAGATGGTATATGCTTATGCCAAAACCATAAGAAATCTTGAGAAGATGAGATTTTGTACCTTATGATGTCCCATGCGGATTTGATTGTGAAATTTCCATCATAAGTGGGCATTCAAATGCAAATATCCTTCTCCTCTTGCAAGGAGACATCCATAACCATTTGCACGAAATTGGGGGCTAGTTTTCGGCCTAGCTTCCTTTTCATCCATTGATGATCTCGAATGAAGTCCCTAACTTTGAGTTTTGGGAGTGTCACTTGAGTCATGCTTCCCAAAGGAGGGCTATTCATCCATTTGTCCCACCAAAAGTTGCTGTTAGGGATTTTGGGCACATGACCGAATTAGTACTTATATGTTATGCCACTAACGTCTTTTTTCTTTATTTTTGCACTCGTGCACGTCCCGAATTCGATTGCCGGATGATGTTATTTTTATAAGTCGTAAGACCTTCTATAGGTTTACATATGACTTGCGAATTGTCAACCGGGTCATTATATGACTTGGAGGTTGAAATTCCGAACTCGAATTATCGTCGTGTCAACCGGGGTTCACAAATTCTTTCGGGTCTTAACAACGTTGAGTAGGTGTGTGAGTTAGATTTTGGGCTTGATGTGATTAGTGGGCCTTCATTTGGGAGTTGGGTTTCGGACATGTATCCTTTTGGCCCAATTGGTTGCTTGATGTATATATGTGGCTGGTCACTTGGATTAAATCCGGATTTGGGCTTCCATTATACAATCTCGGCCCAATTGCTCGTTACTTGTCTTTTACCTGTTTCGGCCCGTCTGATCAATTGTTTCCATTCGTTTACCTGACCCATGATATATATTACTATGTGACCTCCGTATAATCACTTAACACTTGTATTTTTCGGCTCTCTCTCTGTCATTCTCTGAAACTCGAAACCCTACTTTATCGCCGGCGCCGTTTCTCATTTTCCGACCGATTCACTGGTCCTTTCTCACTTCTGAGTACAAATTCGGACTCCTCGTCCTATTCTCGTTCTTTTGAACCGATTGCATTGTGTTCTCTCGTGCGTTGACCGACGGTTGATTTTGAGTTCTTCGATATACTGACGGCTCATACTTACAGATTTCTTCGTGAAATCAACGGATCTGTGCATTGGCTAACTTCGGTGTTCAGGATTACGAGTTTTTCATATCTTGAAATTTTGAATTTGAGATACATTCGGTTTATCTCTTTTATTTCGTTGTACTAACACTTTACACTCTGTATTCTAGGATCTGAGCAAGATTTTACCGGGCCTCACAAGGGTGAGTGTTGAGAATTTAAATGTAATTAAGGAAATGATATTAAGTGATAATCCTTCCTTAATTGAATCCCTTAAATCACAAGATTATGCAAATCGTGGGGATTATAGGGATCGTGAGATGTGTGTATAAATGTAACCTCAAACAAGAGAATAATCACGCAAGAAAAATCCTTCCATGAATGTTGGCAATTGCCGAATAACGTAAATCTCGTGTTCTTCTTTTCTACACAAAGAAGGAGTCTGCTTCAGGAAATATTGAAAGAAGTAGTTATCTTACATTTTGGTTGTTTCCGTAATCCGTTTGAGTAGGAATTCTGTGTTTTATTAGAGGATTAAGCACATAGATAGCAGATATCATTTTATACCGAATATAGTTGCATTGAATGTAGTTAATTTGGATGAATTTAACATAAGATGAAAACCTTGCAAACATTGGTACCAACTTAAAGGTGCAGAATGGAAGTAACTGAAGTCAGCCCATTTCACTTTAAAGAGTTCGGCCCAACAGTCAGACCGACTCTGAGTTTTGAGAGAATTTTCTACTGCGGCTGAAAGATCACTCGATTTTTAGTGGCTCTCTTGTAACCGTGAGATGAGCAAAAAGCAAAAGCTATAATAAAAGTGTGTACTTTGAATCTAGTCCATGATCTTTGAACAGCCTTTAGCCTTATCATATTGTGTGGGAAAGTTAGTGCTTCGTGACTACATCAATCAATTTTATGTGGGCCGACCCTTTAGATATAGAAAGAAAAAAATAAATATATATGATTTGATCATTCCAGCGAGCACAATTAAACTTTATATACAACTTTAGGTTATCATCTTACAACGAATTAAAATCACCATAGAAAGTTTATGCATAAGGAATTAAAAGTCAAATCCTTCAACAGTGGTTTCGTAGACTTCATCGCAACAAATTTTTAAATGTTAGTAAAGGACTATGTAATCCGAAGTAAAAAAAGTTCTAGAAATTTTCGGTGATCGAAGATGTCATACCATTGTCGAGACGTTGGCTTTTTAATCTCATGTGTATAAATTTTTCATTGATTTCAATTCTGGCATAAGACGGTGTGTTTGACAACGTAAACGACGGCCAAGCTGACGAATTATGACATAGGAACACACGTCGTAAGGGTGTTGCGTAGTCTCTTAGATGTTCTTCATGCTGATCATGTATTTATTTGAAATAAAATAACATTTTACTTATGTTATATCACTAAACAGAGCCCTTCATATCCTCAGAGACTATTTGTACATTTTTGGGTCTTATATACACAATTCTAATATTGGCCGTTGATTTTAGATCGAGCGACCAAGATTAAATCTTCACTTAAGTGAGATTTTGACGAAGTTTGACGGCATCTTCTCATTGTCTCCCATTCCAAAACCTAATCCGGAAGTTCAGCAAAATTCAGAGACACTCCAAGAATCTGGCCCATGATCGCAAAATTATTTCTCCCTCGTCTGATTGAAGCGAAATCCTTCACAGCTTCGTTTATTATGTTTGTTTATTGGATTTTTCAGATTTCTTTTGAAGTGAACAAATCAGGGCGACCACAAAATCATTTATCCATTATCTGATCGATGCGAAATCCTTTAGAGGTACGTTTATTATGTTTGTTTATTGGGTTTTTCAGATTTCTTTTGGAGTGAACAAATCTGTGTTGGTTGGGTTCATTTCTTGCGTTATTATAATTCAAATTCTTCATGAAAGTATTGTTTAGTGTAACAAGATTGGAGTACACATTGTTTTAATCATGTCACTGATCATCGAGTGTTTGACGATACATGTAGATTTGCTCCGAAAATGTGGTGTACGATTCATGGTCATTATTGGGTGACATTGCAAGTTTTATTAATAGTATTTTTATTTCTTACATTCGTAATAAATTGTTATATTCATAATAAAGTACTTAATGTGTGAGTTAACCAGCTTGAGGTAATTTTGGCAAAAGGTTCACACAACTGCGGGCCATTATGCTAAGTTAACAGGAGTATTGTGCATCGAGAATTTTCCAATGCCGGATGCATAGTAGTCGGATACTGTGCTTACATGCCGGATATTAATCCAGGCCGTCGGAT
>JAOYMZ010000772.1:0-41308 GCA_025802335.1 Pinguicula primuliflora | reverse complement strand
ATTTTATTTCTTTTCTTCCTTTATTTTTAATGTCTTTTAAGTAAAAGAACAATAAAAGTAAATCAAAAATGAAATAGGAGATTACATTTCAAATTATGATTGTCGCGGAGGTTACTTATCCAATTATTCCGAGATTGGAGAGTAGTGATGGAAATACTCCAATTTCACACTTAATTTTTCCATGAGGACAATTTGGTATTATTTTAAACACTTAATTGTACCCGTTGTTATATATAATAATATGACAACACGTTGTGTGTTAGAAATGCTTAATTTAAAGTATGTTATATCATTTTTGATATATGGAACACACAACATCGTCCAGTCGTTTGAATTATTTAAGACTTTTTCCAACGATCCAAAGTCCGCAAAAAAGTTGAGTAAGTTAGCAGTAATTACCTTTTTTATGGTCTTGGTGCTTATGTGCGCCAGTTTGGAGGGCTGATTTGGTCGACACCTCTTGCATAAATAGGTTTCAGGGTTTGATGGTTCTTGTCTGGATTATGCATTTGTTTCTTCCTTAATGTTCATCATGGGAACTCATCCATCCAGACTTGTGGCTAGATATGATGTTTACCTTGATGTTACACCCGAAATCAAATGGAGTCTTGATGATGGATATAACAACTTGAAGATTGTTATTGAGATTGACAAGGAAATAGATGCACAAACTGCAACTGAACAAGAACTACGCCGGTGCCTCAAGGCCCTAGGGTCACTAAAAATTGTAACTAACAGAGGTAAATGAAATCATATCCTTCATAACGGTGTTGTTTTAGTTATATGGATAAGCCTGTAGACGTTTAAGACCTGAGATCTAACGGGGTGAAATCATATCATGCGAATACATTTTCAATTCGCCATACCCTGAAACCAGTAAGTTCGTGTTCAACTTTCTTCTATATCACAAGTGCTACAGCACTCTTCCAGTGTGATTTGAAATGATGGATGAAGCAAGCATACTCAGGAGATAAACGTCTTGAGACTCCAAGATTTTATTGGTGTTTCATTCTCCAATACGTCCCGCCGTGCATAAAGTATCTACTTCTTTTATTTGAAGGAAAGAATCTCACCAGGGAAGCAAGCATATTGGCAGCCGATGAACTTGCTTGTGGGTAAAAAGCAGCTTACCCAGTGTATTGGTCTGCTCTGGTTTTCTCTCGTTTTCCATAGAAATTTACTAAAGAGTTGAGTCATCGCCTTTAGTACTTTCTTAGGAGCTTTGAACAGGGACAGGAAGTATATTGCTATGCTGGATAGAACTAATCTAATTAGCTTTATTATCACTGCCAATGAAAGAAACTTGTTGTCCCATTTTTCCAGCGGTTTCCTAATTCCTTTCCGTGTAGATCCCACATTAGTGAAATGTTATGGAATACGCACTCCGTTTAGCACATCACATTCCGCATGACATTGTAAGTCACATGCAGATCCACCAAAAGTAGTAGGCCACACATTCGACCAATTTATTGGCGACACATGTAAACTATATAGTTACTAGGATATGGCCTGTGCCCTAATGATGACGTGTAAACGAAATTATAATTTTATAGTATTGACATGCCTTCGAGTATGCATGCTCGAAAACTATCAATTGATAACCTCCGAGATAAGTAATATGAATCACAATTACGACTTCACTAAAATCCAACTGCACTGCAAATTCCGACTGAGAGGGACGGATCAACCTCAACGCAGCCACCTAGGTAGAGTTATTTCCCGAAGATCCTCTATAGACATTGTGAGGTACTGTTCAAAAGCACCACCATAGTGTTTAAAGGCAAAACTTAAAGCCAAAATGTCCAAAAGTAACTCTGTAAGCAAAAATCAAGTGCCAAAAGTACATAAGGTGAGGACCATGTAATCAACAGGCATATTTGTCATTTTTGTCGGAACACTGTTCGTTGCACCAGCATATGTTCGTACCTATAGGGAAACCAAGTTATCGCAACACTTAATCTAGCCCACCAATTTATTTGGTGGCAGAATAGCAAAAATTGATGATGCAGCACACGTGGCAGGGCTCACCTATTGGTAGGCCTTTTCTAACAAAACCCTGAACCTGCAAGAAGGAAAATGGGCAAAATGAAGCAGTGCGAGAGTGGAAGAAGAGAGAAACCAAAACATACAATGAAGTCTGATAGAGACAACTGAAGACTGTGTAGATCAGGAGCATGCACAGAAGGCTCAATATGAAAGCATCCGAAACATTTGCTTCTATGAATTTTGGTTTTAGGGAAGGCGCGAAGAAGGCGCAATATGAAGGCAACTTAAACAGGTCCACGTATTAGGTGACATGAATGGGATAGGGTAAACATGAAGTCCCATCTCATTTAGGGCAGAACAACAAATGCAATTGAAATTGTTAAGATAGAAAGCAAAACAAACAGGTACAGGCTTTAAGCCACGGGTGTAAAGTTAGAAATTGTTAAGATGACCTAAAGTTATTAATCCATTCAATTAAAAAAACACTTATTCCATAGATGTTCCTAAAAAGGAACACCTACCTATGAGTAACACTGAAGTTAAAGTTTACCACCAATCTTTAGGACATTGAAAACCGAGAGACAACAAATCAGTAAGAGGCATGAAACAAAACCACCAAACAACTTATTGCCAGTATAATCAGAAAGATAATAGCCAAAGGATGAAAAAGGTAGAATAGCATTCGTTCTCGTTAACTCTTCCCAACCATAACTGGTGCATTTTGTTCCTATTCAAAAGATTTTAATTTGACAAATGTAGGTAAATGTTGAAGGATGAAAAAAATAGAATACCATACCACCTTGACATGTTCATCAATGACTGATGAGAAAGATGTCAATCGCAGTTGCTACAGAAACCAAAGCTTGCTGGTATACTCATATGTTGTTCATTGATCAAAAAGGAAGAATCCATATGCATAAGTCAATATATATAATGTATGCCAACAGTAAGTTGTTTGGGGCCGAAAGCATAACTGCAATTCACCTACAGTGGCTTCACTGAGAGGTGTTCATTAAATTTCGAAGAAAATTCTGACCAAAACTCCGCATCTCCAGAACAAAGGACCCTAAATGATATGATGAAACTGTCAGTTAGACAAACTGTTTAACCAAACACAACATCTACACAAAGACAGCAAATTCAACTGAAAGCAACATCCATCATGCAAATTCAACTGAAAGCAACATCCATCATGCAAATTCAAATTCAAATGACTCCAAATAACCGAAGTTGTATGCTGTACGCATAGCCAAGAAGCCATAAAAAAGAGCTAATACGAAACTATGTAAAAACATCTCTCAGTGCACTCAATGCAACATCAATCATGCAGAAGTGTCAGCAAAGATGCCTATACAGAGAATTTTTTCCAAGAGATGTGCAGTACAATGTGCACTTTAGACAAAACTGTTAAGTGGTGGCTATTCATCAAACCCAAAAGAATAGGTGGCAAATACATAAGACAAACAATTATTTGCTTTTGTCGGCAAAAAAAAAGACTCTAAACTAATTTGACCTTTATTATGAAGAAACAGACTTTAAAAAAAATTATAATGCATGAACAGAATTATGGCATCCATAAATGTTTTCCCTAGCTCCCCGTAAACTCAATCAAGGATGTTAGTTAGAAATATAACCAAATAATTGTACAGTTGGTAAAGCACTAATAACACCTTCATATCACCAGTGCCATGAAACCCACGGCAGGTTCCTGATCAAATGTCTCAGATGCAATTGGTTATTGAAGGTTGCCAAAAAAAATGAAGACAAAATTTCCTTGCACTCAAGTCAACCTTCATATTTAATTTCTCTGCTGAAGCATTGAAAAGTTCGACTACTTTCTGGAATTGTCTACATGTGCTTCCAAATTTATTTGGATATCTGCCAAGCAATTGAGAGTCAGGTCATATTCTAGGCATATGTACTCGAGAAATATGATTAGTAATTCTGATCTTGTATCTACATACCCGGGACGAGACCTCTGCCGTAGCTCTGTATCATGTGAGAATTTTCATAGAACTGTCATTCCAATAACCATAAGCCTAATTTCAAAACCTATTATTGCCTTGTGATGGCAATATGCTCTACTGGTGCATTGTAAAAGTCCAAGATAAGTACAGGAAGAAGCACTACCTTTAATCTTGCGATAGAGATGGTAGTCAGTTCAATAATGAAATAACAACTAAACTCTTCGCACAGAAAGGATACCAAGAATGAAATAACTGGAAAGAATCAAAAGAAAAAATAAATTATTTTCTGTTGCACAGAAGATGTAGCTCCAAAACAAAGACGTGGCTCCAAAACACAGAAGTCCTCTGTTGCACAGAAGACGTAGCTCCAAAACACGTCAATTTATTTGCTTTAGAACGTCATAGGCATCTAGTTTGGGGTTGGAAATGTATCCCCATTTTTCTGTCTCCATCAGGCTCTCTTCACTGGAACAAAACAGAACAAACTATGAGACTGGCAGATCCATTGTCATCACCAAACAGAAAAAAACTTAGGACTTTATGCCTGAACCTGAACTCACCAAACATCGGGCTAGATAATACTATATCTGAACCTGAAATATTCCAGTTCACCAAAGGGAGAAAAATCTGCAACAAAGGGAAAAAAACAGGAGGAAATGTCAGCAGGGAATTTTTTTTCCGTAAGCAACAGAAGCAGTAGCAACAGAAATAAAAGCAGGAAAAAAAATCTGCAACAAAGGGAAAAAACAGCAGTAGAAAGCAGAGCAAGAATGAAATTAAAAGCACCCTAGACCCCAAAAATCAATACTACAATTTTGGATGTGATTAAATTATTGCTCATCAGTAATCCAACTTGTAGTATGGACTTGTCCGGAAAAAGTAGCAAGAATGGTTAGCAGAACCAAATCAGCTACCGATCCTTGCACTCCATTGACTTGAAAAATCAACACTACAATTTTGTACGTACACCAAAAACGAAAACACTGGTGTATGAGCAGAAAATAATAAATCAGATGGTAAACAAAATTTAAGCAGGAGAGCGTTGAGGAAAAGGATCTACCTGATGGTGCCTGACTGTAACGTAGGAAACCCGAAATGAAGTTCCTGCAAAACCCCTAATAGAATCAATATATATCCATTTCATGGCAAAACTACAATTTTGGGCGTGAAATCAATATGGGAATGAGGAAATGCATACAAAACGCACTTGAACAAAATCAATTAATAATGAAATGACAGGAGCAAGTCAGTATGAACCCACAATGCAGGCGAACAAATTGTAGTACTGATTTTTTGAGAGCCCAGCCACACAAAATGAGGGTACGGCGGCGGAACCCACCCACACCTAAAAATCTGAGAACCCACCCACAGTACAATTTGTTGAGGTTTTCATCTGCAGAAATTTAGATGTCTTCCAGTACTTCTTAATACGAATTATTGTGATACAAAACTGAGGAGAACAGTCAAAACCCGAGAATCCTTAAGCGAAAAAAAAAAACTGTACCAACACTGCATGAACAAATGGGCAACGAAATCAGCAACGAAACCCCACAACGGGCATAAAAATGTAAAATGCAGCAAGGGACCGGCGAAATATTCGTGAACCCATAAATTTTGATAGCACCGAACGCGGCGGCGGCAGCGACAGGAGAGGCGGAGAGGACGTTTATGAAGAGGAAAGAGGCAGCAAGAACGTTTTAGGTTAGAAATGAGGACAAAGAGGTCAAATTCTGATTTGTTGGCGAAAACACAAAAGAAAGTCAATGGGATCGTGCCGAACATAAAAGTCCATGTAGGAAAACACAAATGTCCAGCTCAGATTTTGTGATGTCGTTTTCTTCTTAGAGGAAGTGGGTTTTTCAGTCGTTTAACATGCCAAATTATAGTATAGATATCAGTCATTTATTATAATCAATAAATTGGGTCGCATATTAAAATCCCATGACTTGCTATATTTTGTAAAAATATATTGGATTGTGACCGTTTTTGAATTTAAATTTTTCAATATTGTGAACTGAGCGCGCAATCTCAACATATTTTTTGAACTACCTCTATCCATCATTGTGATAAATTCATATTTCACTATATTTTGAGCTTATTTCATGCACTACTTTTTATTACATCATGTCATAAACACTTGTATTATGCCGTAAATTGTACTTATTTGTGCTAGGTTGAAAAAATGAGACCTATGTTCATGTGAGACACATTCTCCATCCATCTCATACACATCTTGGTTTCATATGGGCCTCCAAGAAGCAAAATGCAACAAGTTGGTACACAATCTTCATCAACCTACACATGAAATGGAAACATATTTAGACAAGTGAGGAACTTCATGCCATAGAAAAAATTTGAGCCAAAAAATCTATACGCACACAAGGCAATTGTGTGGCTATAAAGAGGCCACAAATCATTCATCCATCAATTCCCATCAACTTTGGTAAAGAAGGGAAGACTTTGTCAATAGTTGCGGCTAAGGAGAGTTTTGGTGAAGGGCGAAAGATACACTTGTATCGACTTGGAAAAATGAGAGAGTGGAAGCTTACACAAGAAGCTTGGCACAAAAAATAAGAGGGTTTTGACATCTTCAACACACAACTCTCGTTCAACACATTGATCCCTAACCAAGAAAAACACATGGAAAAAAATTGGAGAAGAGAAGAAGAGGAGAAAACACAACAAAAAAGAGAAAAAGCTTGGATTCTCCTATTTCATCAAGATTATGGCTGGATCTTGGATTTATCATGCTTATTCTCAAGTTTATGCTTCAAGCATAAGCTAATCTTTTAACTCAATGCTCGGTTGAACCGAGCATTGTGGCTCTTTTGTTGAACTTAACTGATTGTTATGTTTTAGTGAACTTATGTATGAATGGTTTTGCTTAATCACATTTTGAATGAGATATTGAGTTTTCTTGCATGTTTATCTTCTACTAGGTTCATTTTTTGTACTTATAGTTGTGGAGAGCCAAGTTCATTGTGTAACAAAATGAATTATGAAGTGAGTAACATCATTTGTGTGAAACCTAACCTAGATTTGAAGTTTACATATTATCTCGTTTATATTGGAGCTCTTGCCTAGAAACACGATCACAAGAACAAGAGTAGACACTAAGCACAATCACACTTGCCGTCCTTGGGGTAGAGCACCCCTAACTTGCGGTGTCACACATGTTGTGGTTCTACATTTGGGTAAACTAAGCATAACACGGTTAAGGCAAACAAAGTCACACAGTGAGGCAAGAAACTGAAGCCTTGAGTGTTTTTCTCAGTTGTGTTCGTTACCGAAATCTCTTGCTTGTATAGTTTGAATGTTTGTCATTATTCTCATTTTATTTAAGTTTAGTTGCATTCTAGTTTAGTGAAACTAACTTGTTATGATTTCGATTATCTTGATGTTTTATTGTGGGTTAAACATGTTTTGGCCTACTTCCATGGGAGATTACCTTTACTTACCTTAGTAAAAATACTACTTGAGACTGTGTATACTTGCACGTGCATTTTGCACCCATCAAGTTTTTCCCTTCTCTTTGAGAGATAAGACAAAGGATTGGCTCTATACACTGCCTACAGACAGCATTCGGACTTGGGAAGATCTTAGGAAGTCTTTCTTGACACATTTCTTTCCACCCTCAAGACAAGCAAAGATCATGCATGAATTTCAGTCCTTTAAACAAAGGGATCAAGAAAACATCTATGAAGCGTGGGAGGGATTCAAGGGTTTGTTAAGAATTTGTCCTAACCATAGTGTGCCGAATTGGAGATAAATCCAAGCCTTCTACTTTGGATTGGATCATAACACAAAGAGACATGTGTATAGTACAACCAATGGCACTTTCATGCAAACACGTTACAACCAAGCTCATGCTTTGTTGGAAACCTTGGCTCAAAATTATTATAAATGGTCAGTTGATAGTCTGTTAGGGAGAGAAGCCCCTCAGATGGATGGAGATAGCAGGATTGATATGCTTGCTCCAGATGTGAAGGAGATGTCCTCCAAGTTTGATCAAATAATGCTTAATGCAAAGTTTAAACAATGCCCTCAGACATATGCTGTTCAGTTACCAGTTTGTGAAGGTTGTGGAGCTTCTCATCATGTTAGTCACTGTCAGGATTCACCTCAGGTTGATATGGAGCAATTTCATTTCGTTCAGCAACAAAGATGGTAGCAGGGAGGCTACTGGAGCAACTTTAGGAAGAATGATGCATCCGGATTCTCTTGGAGCAACCCACAAGGAGCTTTAAATTCTCATCTGCTTGCTGCTCCTAAGGCTCACTTTACTCAAATTTAAAATGCAGCAAGAAGCCAAGAAAATGATCTGATTTTCCAGCTGCAAAATAAGTCCAAGAAGCATTCAGACACCTTGGAAAGGTTGGAGAAGAATACGGATATTCTCACTCAATTAGCTCAAACCAACCACACCTTCATGGCCAAGACTAAAACCAAGCTTAAGGGTCAACAAGCTACCATCCAGAGTCAGCAAGTTACATTGCAGAAGATAGAGAGTATTGTTGGTCAGTTAGTTGCCCACATGCAGGAGAGACAGCAGGGTACTCTACCTAGTTAGGGCCATTACTTTGAGATATGAGAGAGTTCGAGGAGCCTTAGATGCCATCAGTTGTTATTTTCCCAATTGAGAAAGAAAGAGAAGTAGAGAAAGCTGTTGGGAAGGAGAAGAAGCAGTCAAGGCCAAAGAAGAAGGACCCATGTAATGAGGGAGACATTACTCCTGAAGAGTTGAGGAGGGCACCATACCTTCAGAGATTTGTGAAGCCTATCTTGGACCAGCAATACAGGAAGTTCTTAGAAGTCTTCAAGAAGCTGCAGATCAACATTCTATTTACTGAGGCCCTTGAGAAGATGCCCTCCTATGCTAAGTTCTTGAAGGATATCCTCAATCACAAGAGGAGGATTGATGAAGAGGAGAAATACCTCTCACTGTCGAGTGTTCTGCCATCTTGAGCAGACAAATACCACTAAAGATGTTAGATCCAGGAAGCTTCACAGTCCCTTGCAAGATAGGTGATCCGACCTTTGATAGAGGTCTCTGTGATCTTGGAGCAGGTATCAATCTGATGACATACCCAATCTCTTAAAAGTTAGGCCTTGGAGAGCTTGCTCCAACAGGTTTGACTCTGAAGCTGGCAGACAAGTCTTTAAAGAAGTCTCAGGGTGTAGTTGAAGATGTGTTTGCCAAGGTCGATAAGTTTTATTTCCCAGTTGATTTTGTGATCTTGGACATGTCAGAGGATCAGGAGGTGCCTATCAATCTTGGTAGACCATTATTAAATATAGGATGAGCTCTGATTGATATGAAAAAGGGTGAACTTAAGCTGGGAGTTGAAGAGGAGGAGATGAGCTTCAATGTCCATCCATCCATGTAGTCGTCCATCGACACCATGATTGAGTAGATGCAGTGCAATGCTGTTGAAGGGCTAGAAGTGGTGCTATTTATAGAGCTAGGATACATCCAAGATGCCCTAGCCACACCATGACATACAAGAAACCAAAAGCCTTCCAAGAATCTGCAATTCGGCTAGGTGATATTCAGCTTGGAGAAAAGAAGTCTTGGAGCCCTAGAGTTATGGAGTCAAATGGGGGAGAGACTCCCACATAATCAGAGTCGTCTCATTGATCCAACAAAACTTGAATGAAAATCACCATTCAAAGAGAAGCAGACCTATGATCCAAGAATTAGTGAGTTCATGATCAAACAGGATCTTTCTTGTAAGAGTGCACCTAATCAAGAACTGCAGCCTCCATGGAAGAAGAGTTTCTGGACAGATTCAGATATGAATGCAAGCAGGAAAGCCAAGTACTCCCTAGAGCTAGGATAGAGAGGCAGAAGTCATCAAGAAGAAGTCTATCTTAAGACTATAAACTGAGAGCTTCTTGGGAGACAACCCAAGTCAAGTATCTTTCCATTTTTGTTGTTTTGTATTTATTAGTTTTCTAACTTTGTTTTTGTTGAGAAGTGCAAGTAGGCCGAAGCAAAGTCCAATTGTGGGGTGGATCACCCCTAGGTAGAAGCTTCAAAGAAAAACAAGGCCATCATCAAGTGCCAAATTAAGGCATGCAGCAACTCCCTCCAGGTTGTATTGCTCCAAAACCCCCTTGAGCATAATCTCTATGATTTCAGTACATATTTTGTTCACTTGAGGAAAAATGAAGGTTTTAAGTGTAGGGTGAGGGAAAGTAGTTGCAGCATTACATGTTCACGCTACAATTATGTTCATTTGTTGACTTTTGGGCCAAATTTTTTGCTTGATTCTCTCATTCCTTACTCACCTACATTAAGATTATACATGTTACCTATGCATGCTTGCTTAGTTGTGGCTTGTGAAGCACATATATGCCTATTTGGTTGATGTTATTGAACTCTTATTGGTTAGAATGGTAGAGTGCATGAGTTGAGCAGTTAGTCCGAAATTGAGCATCCATATTTTCCTATATGGCAAGGGAGAGATGCAACTTTTAGTTTGGTCTGATCAAGATGATTTTGCTAAATTTGCTTGTGACCATTTGAGCATCATTGAGAGCCAACTAAAGTCCAAGTAAAGAAGCTGAATAAAGACAAAAATCAGAATGCTAAGGAAACAAAGAAAGAAGGAAACAATGTCTCTTTAATTGGAAAGAATGAGGAGGTGAAGCTGAAAAGAAAAAGAACTTGAATCACCCCTAGATTTGAAGAAAAGAGATCTGAAGTCCATGATTCATAGCAAAAATGGGACTTGGAGAAAATCCAAGAAGCCCAAAGTTCAACAACAAAGAAGAAGCTGAGCCATATCAAAGCTAAAAAAAACAACAAGTGTATAACAAAAGAAGAAAAACAGTTAGATGAAGTATGAAGAGAAGAGGTCACAGGCAGTTGACCACCATTATCTCTTGAGCATATTGGACATAAAAGACTACCCATGTGCATGTAAGCCAAAGTGAGAGGTCATTGATTTTGTTCCGAATCCATCAAGAGAGGAACCTTCACCTAAACATTGTCCCCTTATGAGTGTGATGAAGTTGAGGCTCAACTTGAGATTGCTGCAAAAACTTATGCACTAGGTTAGAGGATAGATGGATAAGAGTTTAATTCATTGCTGGAGAAAGTAGAATGTATGCTAGAAGGGACACACTAGGAGCTGCTAGGAAAACATAAATCAAAATGATATGTGATGATGCATTTATCTCCCTTATCTTCCTCCCTCTCATTGAAGGTATCCATTTGATCTCATTCATTGTTTACATCTCTGATGGTTTAGATTGATTATGTGCTTGAGGACAATCATCATTCAAGTGTGGGATAGTTGATAACCTCATATTTCACTATGTTTTGAGCTTGTTTCATGCACTACTTTTCATTACATTATGCCTTAAACACTTGTATTAAGTCCTAAATTGTGCACATTTATGCAAGGTTGAAGAAATGATACCTATGTTCGTGTGAGACACATTCTCCATCCATATCATACACATCTTGGCTTCATATGGGCATGCAAGAAGCAAAATTCAACAATGGAACAAGATGGTACACAATCTTCATCAAGCGACACATGAAATGGAAGCATATTTACACAAGTGAAGAACTTCGTGCCTTAGAAGAAATTTAAGCTGAAACATCTATACACACACAAGGCAACTATGTGGCTACAAAGACGCCACAAATCATCCATCCATCAATTCCCATCAACTTTGGTAACGAATGGAAGACTTGGTCAATAGTTGAAGCTAAGGAGAGTTATGGCCAAGGGTGAGAGATACACTTGTATAGACTTGGAAAAATGAGAGAGAGGAAGCTTAGCACAAAAAAAGGGTTTTGAAATCTTCAACACACAACTCCCGTTCAACACATTGATCCGTCACCAAGAACACACTGGAAAAATATAGGAGAAGAGAAGAAGAGGTCAAAACACACCAAAAAAAGAGGGAAGAAGCTTGGATTCTCCTATTTCATCAAGATTATGACTGGATCTTGGGTTTATCTTGCTTATTCTCAAGCTCATGCTTCAAGCATGAGCTAATCTTTTAAGCTCAAGCCTTGGTTGAGCTGAGCTATGTAGCTCTTTTGTTGAACTTAGCCGATTGTTAAGTTTTAGTGAACTTATGTATGAATGGTTGTGCTTAATCACATTTTGAATGAGATATTGAGTTCTCATGCATGTTTATCTTCTACTAGGTTCGTTTTTGCACTTATAGTTGTGGAGAGTCGTAGTTCATTGTGTGACAAAATGAATTATGAAATGAGTAACATCATTTATGTGAAAACTAACTTAAATTTGAAGTTTACATGTTATCTCGTTTGTATTGGAGCTCTTGCCTAGAAACATGATCACAAGGGCAAGAGTAGACACTAAGCACAATCACACTTGCTGTTCTTGGGGTAGAACACCCCTGACTTGCGGTGTCACACATGTTGTGGTTCTACATTTAGGTAAACCAAGCATAACACGGTTAAGGGACACAAATACACATAGTGAGGCAAGAAACTGAAGCCTTGAGTGTTTGTCTCAGTTGTGTTCCTTACAATAATCTCTTGCTTGTGTAGTTTGAATGTTTGTCATTATTCTCGTTTTATTTAAGTTTAATTGCATTTTAGTTTAGTGAAACCAACTTGTTATGATTTCGATTAACAAGATGTTTTGTTATAATTTAAGCATGTTTTGGCCTACTTCCATTGGAGATGACCTTTACTTACCTTAGTAAAGATACTACTTGAGATTGTGTATACTTGCACACACATTTTTCACCCATCACATTGCCAATATTACAATGATTTGTCATCTCGTACGCATAATAAATTCAATTTTGGAGGAAATTTAGTTTAATAATAATCTGCTATCATGGGGATCCGTCCAATGCAGGATCTTGGGACATATCTTGTTGTACCACTTATCCATAGGAGAGTCAATAGGGCTACTCATCAAGCACTCTTATTGAAAATTTGGAAAAGGGTTTCCCACTGACGTATACAGAAAATTTCAATGGCGGGATGTCTCACTTTATGTAAATATGTCCTTTGTGCTATCCCTACTTATCAAATGCAAACCACATCCCTCCCCCATTTTTGCATTGGTGGATGATTTTAGTTGGGGCATTTGAGTTAATAGGATGAGGTATAAATCACAAATAGTAAGCTTTCCCCAACAATTTTCCCTTAAGATACAAAATCACTTCCCCTTTTTTTATTTTTCAAATTTTGCGCACAAATATTGCCTCTGAATTCACAAAACACACCTCTTGACCTCACAGCTTCCTTAGGGATTGCCCATCTGATAAGTAATCCTTATACTCATCAACAAAATAGAGTAGTCGAGTGCAAACATAGGCACTTGTTGTACATGACAATAATCCCTCTTATTCCACTCAGTTTTTCTAAGACTTTTTGGGGAAAGGCCCTACTGAAATTTACATATATCATGAATCACATACCAACTTTTATCTTGCAATGACGATGCCACATGAGGTTTTATTCAGTCACGTCCTAAACCTAACAAATGTGAGGGTGTTTGGTTATCTATGGTATATCACCAATACATTACCCTCACAAATTCTAGATCCAAATCCAAGTCAGGTCACTCCAAGATCAAGCCTTTTTATCTACCATGTGGACCTCACACCCGTTAGCAATTGGTGACTTGGCACTAAATACTTGTATGAAATTTTGGGTATTTTGTTATCGGGCATGTCAGTGAATGATTTTTTGCAAAATGCTCTTTCGTACTTTTGTTGGCATCGCAGATTAAGCTCGGCAACACGGATCCTGTAATGCGGCTGGTGTTGGGGGCCGCATTGCAGTCGGCAACACGACATTTCCTATAAAAGCAACCCCCTCACCCATATATGTTTTACATCAAAAAAATGTGAGACCATTCACATTTATGTATTGATTCGTGTTGCTGCTTACGACCTTCACTGAATAAACCCAATTGTTGGACAATCCTACTTTAAACAATAGTTGATCTGGCACCTGGTGAGTGTGATGAGGATTATGGCGGTTGTGAGACATCACTAGTTGGTTTTAATAAGGGATTTGTGCATCGATGTTGGCGAGCAATCACCCACTCACTGTCAATATAAAGATCAGTTTGTATGATGTAAGAGACAATATTTTCGTATTCAAACGTTCATGCTAGAGAACGATACGCTTATTGATCTCATGACTAATTTACTTGTGGTCGATGATGAAACATAGTTCACTAGTGAGCATAAAGAGTAAAATGCAATTTACACCCCTGTGGTTTGGGGTGTGACTTTACCCCTTGTGGTTTAAAAACTGGTAATTTACCCCCATGTGGTTTAAAAAAAAGGCAACGCGCCCCCTTATTTTATTTTAATCAAAATTAACAATGAAAACACTAAAATACCCTTAACAAAAAAATAAAAAAAATTATTTTATCCCTCAATATCATTTATTACGATTTTTTAAAATTATAAACTACTAAAATATAAAGTATGAAATAAAAAAATTAAAACATTAAAAAAATATGCAAAAATAAAAAATATTAAAAAGACTTTGAAATTTCACAAAGATAGGAAAAACAATTAAAATTCTTTAAAAATAATAATAAGATAGAGAAATTTCATAAAAAATTGAAAAAACAAATCCGCTACAAATGTAATAAAATCGTAAATGTTTAATAATCCACTATAAATATAATAAAACCGTAAATACTTAACAAATAAAGATATAATTTTCGTTGAGTTTTAACAGATTTTTAAAATAGTTATATCTAAAAAATATTATAAAACTAAATGTTTATAAAATATTGTACTCCAAAATATTTTTAGCAAAAGTTTATATAGTATATTGTGTTTGGGCCATGTTTTTTTTTTAATTTTTTACATATTTTTTTAAATATTTATACTATGTATTGCCTATTTTGTATTTTTTTTACAATTGTTTCTAACATATTTTGCAGATTACGGGCGATTTTTGTTGATTTAAGAGCAAATTAATTTCGTCACATGTAAGCTTGTATCAGATAATGCTATAATTATTCTTATTTTATTTATATTTTATATAATGCTAATATATATTCAATTTTTCATGTATATTTAAAACGTAACAAAAAAAATTACTAAAATATCGTTTGCAATTTTTTGAATAATTAAATAGTAATTTAACAATTGAGATTTTATAAAAACGAAATATAAAAAAACTCAAATTTTAGTTGAATGTTTGGATAAAGGTCTCAAAACAATGAATCTCAAAAACTTTAGTTATCGAAAAATTTTGTGGGGTACTTAGTCTGAACTATTTGTATTGGTATTTTCTCCGATTGTATCGAACTATTTCTATTAGTATTTTCTCCGATTTTATTGAACTATTTATAGTTGTATTTTTCTGGTTTTATTGAAATGTGATGTATTTTCTCCGGTTATATTCAACCAGTTGGTGCACGAATCTATACAATAATGTCGTCATTAGAATCAAATATCCAGCAATATTTGTAATGAAAAGATGTTATAAATCAATCAATGTGCACGAATGTAGTTGGTGGTGACCAAGACCACAACCTCTACCACGACCACGGTCAGGAGACCCGCCTACACTATTTTGAGAGAGAATTGCGCCTTTATTCTGCCATTTTGTGTTCTTCCATCAAGAGATCTTGGCCTCGTCTGTTTTATTTTTTGTAATTTAAAGTTATGCACCAACGAAAATGCAGGAGTTGGTTATTTTATGCGGGGACCCATGGCATGCCATGGTTGCTCATATGTTCGCATGAGCTCGAGAACTATGACCTCTGAACTGCAATAATCTACCGGATTCTTGCGATATTTTCGGCATATTTACAAATATTCAATTGTTGAGCTCATTATATATGTTATATAATGTACTGTATTGAAATGTGGCATAATGAATAACTAACCTGTATAGTGTGAGAGCACGGATAGTCGTATCGTGACCACTTACCACGGGAAAGTGTAGATATTTAACTCAACATGATGGCGTTCATGTGGACCATATGTAAGAACTTGCTCGTGCAATCTAGTTCCAACGTCATCTGAATCATATACCTTCACGTCATGTCGGGGAGCACGTGCCAACGCTCGATTGTAAAAATGTTTGGCTTTCTCACTCTCGCCTCAAGAGATGATGCCATTCGCAAACAATCGTTCCCGCATGCGTTGAAGTAGTCAACGCAACTATCATGTGTCTGTTGCACAATTGTTGTGATGGGCAAACATCGCGCACCCTTCATCACTTCATTGAAGCATTTCACCTAATTCGTGGTCATGATGGCACAACATGGTACTCCATCGTATATCAGTGTCCACATCTCACGCAAAGTCTCAGATAGATATCACTGTGTATTAGGATTCCTATTATAAATTTCAGCCATCTGCGCGTGAAACTTGGCTTGACTTACTCGTGAACCTGTTTTCCATGTCATTCCCTTGGTCACCGTATCCTTAGAGTCACGGTTTAAATTTGAACGTATATGACGTAGGCACAATCGAGAGTGACCTTGTTTGCAATTGAATGCGGGTACATGAGGAATAACTCCAAGAATTTCCGAGCCCCTATCCGAAATTAAACAATGACGACTTTCATCCTTTGATATCACATTCTCTTCTAATTTCTCTACTAACGTCACACTTCCGTAGTCTCTTCATATACCAATACAAATACAATTGGCAATATGTGACAACTGACATCTAACTATACAGCGACACGTAATCTCAGCATATACGGGCAATATATATGTGCTCGATCTACAAACAGAACAGTGAGACAATGTCTATATCCAGCGATGTAAGGATCAGAATACATATTTCAGGTACTTCTCATTTGCATCTATAAGGTACTCAAACATCCAATTCACAATATGGGTAATAACCCAATATTATAGTGTTGTAAGATAGCAAGATAGATATGCAACACCAGATCGTACTAATGTTGCATTTTACCTTACCCTTATTACGAAAAGGACCCCGGGCCGCTATTGACAACACAACAAGACATTTTACAAAAGAAAAAACATGCGGGTACATTAAAAAATTTATCCAATTTTTAGCATCCTAATTTATTTACCATATAGAAAAGGTAAAAAAGAATTCCACATCCGAAATCGCAGGTGAGGAAAAAAAAGTCCACAGTAGTAAATCCATTTTCTTTCTCTCTGTCTATTTACGTTCCATTTTCTCTCTCTTCTCCCTCTGGCTTGTTGCCTCCCCGCCCGTTTATATATATAATACATCTATACCAGCCACTGTTATCCTTCATTCACCTTTCTTCCTATTTCTCTGGTTTCCGTAATCCTCGATAGCAATCGAGCAGCGTTTCATCCGGATATTGACACGATTCCTGTCGGAGAAGCTTATTATCTGGTCACCATCAGGCAAGAAAGTGACAACCAACATCATACCTTCCACAACATATTTTCATCAATCTATTTTCCTTTCAGATCTGTGGTGGGTGGAACACGCGGATTGCTGTTTGTTTCCCTGATCGCGTATGGGATAATTTTCTTCTGTCATGAAGAGGTGATGGAACAGAAGCACGTGTTGCTGTCGGCATTGAGCGTCGGGGTCGGCGTGGGACTCGGGTTGGTATCAAGTTCGACGGTGGGGAGATGGGCGGGAGGAACAAACTACGCGCCAGCGGAAGGGGTTTCCGCGGAGCAGATCGAGTTGGAGCTCATGAAATTGGTGGTGGATGGGAAGGACAGCGAAGTGACCTTTGAAAACTTTCCGTATTATCTCAGGTGAATATTTGGGATAAATCTGTTTTGTGCTTTTCATTCAAGAGGTTTGTTGGTTGGCTGCCTGATTTATTTGTAGACATGTTGTGGCCAAACCAAACCAAACATATCCCGTAAATCCGTGTGGGGAAATGTTGTGCCTCCTAAGCTCAAATGCAAAGGAGAGGAATTACTTTGCAATTTGGTCGTTTTATTGATTGTTTGTCTGTTAGAATAAGATTAACCTTAATTCTTGATTCTTATACTGCCAGGTTGCAGGAATCTTTATTGAATCCTGATAAATAATTGGTTACATTGAGGATTTGTTTTTCTCTTGTTCTTCATTCTTATAGCTTTTAGAGTTAATAATGTTATTGTGTTTCTTAGTGACTAATTATTATACGTCCCTGGTTTAATGTTTCTACAGTGAGAGGACACGTACATTAATAATAAGTGCAGCATATATTCATTTGAAACACTTAGATGTGTCGAAGCATACTCGAAATCTTTCTCCGGCAAGTCGGGCTATATTGCTGTCGGGGCCAGCAGGTGTATATCCCTTTTATCCATGTCATAATTATGTTCAACATTATGCCTTAATCAATGAACGTTTCTGATGTAATCAGACTTTTATAATTTTTATCCATTTGGTTAGAACTGTACCAACAAACGCTTGCCAGGGCTCTGGCTCATCATTTCGAAGCAAAGTTGCTGGTGCTGGATGCACATGACTTCTCATTTAAGGTGGATATGCTCATTCTGTGTTATCTTCTAATACTGTATCTTCCAAGATATTTATGTTCATGCGTTCTATCTATGACCTCAGGTGCAAAGCAAGTACGGCATCACCAAGAAATATCCGGTAACCACTGTTTCTATATGACCGGACTCAACTCCTGTGGCCGTTTTTCAAGAAAAGTTTCTTGCTTTATGATCTTGTTCCTGCATTATTCTACTGTCTTTCATTTTTTTTTTCTGGGGTTAATGAATCAGTCTTTATTGAAAAGTGAATTGTATACTAATCGAATCTTTTTCTTTCCTGTTTTAGCCTCTCAAGAGGTCTTTCTCAGAAGTAACTTTTGAAAGAGTTTCCAGTCTCTTCGGATCCTTTTCTATGCTTTCAACTCGAGATGACAACAAAGGTATGTATGTATGCTTGTCTATTTCTCATGTTTTGTTCATTTACTTCACCTATTTGAAATTGCCATATATAATTCATAGTTTAAATTTTCGTTGAAAGGCATACTATCGGGGCAAAGAACTGGATTGGACACTACAGTTAGGTATGTATGCATAACTAAATTCTTTACTGAATATCATATGGAGGATTAGAATCACTACCTCAGTTACCTGGATTTTTTCTTATTAAGGAACAATGAGGCGGCTGGCAATTCTATGAGGCACCGCAGAACGTGCTCGGTCACATCAGATATTGGTGGGATTTGTTCTATTTCATCTGCTTCAAGTTCAGGTGTGCATGTGTTTCTCCGCAATCATAGTTATTATTTCGAACAATCTTGAAGTGTACTGGTCCAAGTGACCTTGTTGATTGCCATTCTAGCTTTAATATTGTTCATCATCCTTTAAAAATAATTCCAACTTCTCAATCCTTTACCTCCCAAAGTGTGTTTTGAATTTATTAGTTCCTTCCAAGCGTGTCAGCCGCTGGTCTTTTGATGAGAAAGTCCTTGTGCAGTCAGTTTACAAGGTAATATTCCTCTGTCAAACAATCTTCCGAAGGTGTTGCGCATCGTCTACTTACTTCTGTTTTTCTTCTTGTCAACGTTTTCGTTATGCTTTTAAAGTTGGTCTCAGATTGTTCTTATGTGCACTCTTGAGACTCTTTCGCTTGGCCTTCTAAAATTCAGGTGTTGGTTTCTGTCTCTCAAAGACACTGCATCATTCTCTATATCCGGGATGTTGACCGATTTTTGCTCCAATCTCCGAGGCTGTACAAATCCTTTGGTAGAATGCTGAAGAAACTAACTGGATCAATTCTTGTACTTGGTTCAAGAATGCCAGACTTCGTTGAGGATTCTGGGGAGGTGAAAGACAGGCTTAGCCTTCTATTTCCTTACAATATCGAAATACGGCCACCAGAAGATGAAACTCATCTTCTTAGTTGGAAAAGCCAATTGGAGGAAGACCTGAGAAAGATCCAACTTCAAGATAACAAGAATCATATTGCTGAGGTACTCGCCGCAAATGATATTGAGTGCAATGATTTAGGATCCATTTGCCAAGCTGACACTGAGATCTTCAGCAACTATATCGAGGAGATTGTAGTTTCCGCTATATCATACCATTTAATGAATAACAAGAATCTAGAATATCGCAACGGGAAGCTTGTGATATCTTCTGAAAGGTGCGTGCGTTTGGTCTATTTATTTCAAGTCTTGCTTTTTTCCTTTTCTTAATGCTGTCTTCGCACAGCGAACTTGCGTACTCACATCGGTGATTCGGTGCAGTTTATCCCAAGGATTAAGCTTTTATCAAGAAGGTAAAAGTGGTGTGAAGGAGGCTCTCAGAATGGACACCAATGCTGAATGCTTCAAGGTTTGTCTTCTCAGATAACTTCTAGTAAGCTGCAATATGTGGCCCGTAGTAATATTATTGTCTGGAACTATATTAGGATACTGATGTGAAAGGCACTGCCGGAGCAAGGGCTGAATCAAAGTCTGAGAACATAGTTTCCGAGAACAAGAGTGACGCCGAAAAACCAACGGCTTCAGCCAAGGCAGAAGGGGATAATGCTGTGATCTCAAAGCCCCCAGTAAGTGTTAGAGTTGCAAACACACCTAAATGGGGTCGAAAATGAAAAACATCATTTTTTCTTGAGAAATGATACATGTACATAGTGTTTTTGTACGTAATTTTTACATATTGTCGTTTTACCCATAATAATTTATTATGGCCAGTCGTTTTACAATAAATATCTCTCCCTATTAATTGCAAAACGACCTCCCCCATTTAAAAAAATGTTGTGTAAAACGGCACTATGTACAAATTATGTGCAAAAATACTATGTACATGTATCATTTTTCTTTTTTCTTTGCTTTCTCTGGAGTTGCTAAAGCAGACCTAAAGAAAGAAAAGAGTTATAAGCAGTGGGTCAAGAAGATGCATCCTTAGGTTTCTTCTTTCCATCCCATGAAATGAAGTTTTTGTTCCTTGTCTCATGGTTCCCTGAATCAACATCTGCAGGAAGTTCCTCCAGACAATGAATTTGAGAAGCGGATAAGGCCCGAAGTCATCCCTGCAAATGAGATTGGAGTGACTTTTTCGGATATAGGTGCTCTAGATGACATTAAAGAATCTCTCCAAGAGCTCGTCATGCTTCCTCTTCGCAGGCCAGACTTGTTCAATGGTGGCCTTCTAAAGCCTTGCAGAGGCATACTCCTTTTTGGTCCTCCAGGCACAGGAAAAACAATGCTTGCTAAGGCCATCGCCAACGAGGCTGGGGCCAGTTTCATAAATGTGTCCATGTCCACAATCACTTCGAAATGGTTTGGAGAGGATGAAAAGAATGTTCGAGCACTTTTCACCCTAGCAGCAAAGGTATCTCCAACCATCATTTTTGTAGATGAAGTTGATAGCATGCTCGGTCAGCGAACTAGAGTCGGCGAGCACGAGGCAATGCGGAAAATTAAAAATGAGTTCATGACTCATTGGGATGGTCTCTTAACAAAAACAGGGGAGCGTATTCTTGTTCTTGCAGCAACCAACAGGCCATTCGACCTCGATGAAGCAATTATCCGGCGTTTCGAGCGTAGGTATACTTGTTAATGTCTCTAGTAGCATTTGCTTGCTCTTTATTATGTTATATGACTATTTACACTTCTCATATTGGTCTTACTGGAAACAGGATCATGGTCGGTTTGCCATCTGCCGAGAACAGAGAAAAGATACTTCGAACACTACTCTCAAAAGAAAATGTAGAAGGCATAGATTTCAAAGAGTTTGCAACAATGACGGAAGGATACAGTGGGAGTGATCTCAAGGTCTATTTTGTTTGACAGGAAAATTTTGTCTGAGTTTAAAGTATAGAGCATCTGAACACTAACTCGTTACTATTTCTATTGCTTAGCAGAATCTGTGCGTCACTGCAGCTTACCGGCCCGTGAGAGAACTCATACAACAAGAGAGGAAGAAAGATAAGGTACATTGGCATTGGCATTCATCATCAAACTATACCGTTCGTTCGTTTCCTATCGAATTACTAAGTCCGAAAGCATCCATTATTTACCTGGTAGCCCATCACTTTTTTCAGGAAAAGAAACAGAAAGAGAAAGAAAGCGAGGTATCAGAAGATACTTCTGCTTCCACCGAGGAAGCCAATGAGGAAAAGGTTATTTCTTTGAGGCCCTTGACCATGGAAGATCTGAGGCAGGCCAAAAACCAGGTACTACCAGAAAAATCTTATCCAGTATAACGCTATTCATGAAATCTATAGGAGACAAGATGGTGATGAAATTTCACCTACACGGTTGCCTTTCGAGCTTCCTCACCCGATTCAGTGTGTTTGTATTCATTTTTCCTGCAGGTGGCGGCTAGTTTTGCTTCCGAGGGGTCTATAATGGCGGAGCTAAAGCAGTGGAACGAACTATACGGCGAAGGAGGTTCAAGAAAGAAACAGCAGCTATCCTACTTCCTTTAAAGCGAAATGCGGCTTAAGATTGGTGTCAGTTTCGCTCGCTTGAATGCAGCAAACTTGAGCTGCAGGTTCTTGTCAGTTTCTTGAGCAAACTTGAGCGTTGGAACGAAAAACAAGAACCTCCTTGTTTGTGGTGGAACTTGGTTCGCCTTTCAAAGAAGCATGTTGAAGTGAAAATGTACAATTACACACTATTCTGCTGCCGGCTGAGTATGCCTCTTTTCTGCATTATAGGGATTATCTTTTAAGAGCAGGACTAGCTGGCTCTCATAGTGTACAAAACCCCTGGTTTGTAGCTTGTTTAGATTGCACAATTCCTCTCTGTATTGTTGTAGCTTCACATGTACCAGCAGCAGATTGTATATTCTTTTGCGTGTATTAATGCAAGTTCTGTGTTGAATGTTTTAAATTTAATTATGTCTAGGATTTTAAGAGCCCGGATAGGGCCTGTGCACCTAAGCCAGCCGCAACTGTAGTATCAGTGCTCGCAAAAAAATCCGGAGTTGTGTGGAATTAGTGCACATCCGTATCTATGTTGGACAGGCCAGCCTTCGCCATGCAGTCAGAATCTTCGTTATAGGCGTGGACGTGGAGGATAAATTGAATGGCATGGATAGAGCAGGTAGCCACCAGTCTATAAATGCCAGGTTCATACGTTCTCTCCACCCTCACACCTTGGTGGTGGAATCGCTATAATTTGGTCTACCAAAGCCTTAGGAAGCCAAGTAGCAAGTTGATCCACATCCCATCCATCTGAGCTAAGACAGAAAAAAGAAACTTTGATAGAGGTCAAATGGGGAGGGATTAGGGCTACAACGTTTGATAGAAAGGGTGCATTAAAAGGAAACCAAACATCGATCTAAAAGGATATGCGATTCTCGTTACCAATCACCTAATGCGAGTAGGCATCAATTAATCCAAATAGTTTGGACAAACTCCGCCATATATGAGATCCCGTGGATGAGTTTATTGTTTGTTGAGTAGAGGCACGTGAGATAAGATACTTGGCTCGGAAAATTTCCTTCCATAATTTGCTTTCACCCGTGACAAACTGCCATGCAATTTTAAGCATGAAGGCCTGATTAACATCCTAGGAGCGACATAGACCGTGCCCCCCATGACCTTCCCTCCGACAAAGAACCTGCCACGAGAGTAGATGTTCTTGCGGCGGCCCTCCTCACTCCCCCATGAGAAATCACGCACCTCCTTGTATAGGTCATTACACACCGAGATAGGGATGGCCGTGGTTTGCATATAATAGGTAGGAAGAGCACATAGAATAGACTTGCATAATACAAAATGACCCGCCGTAGAAATCTTGTGGGACTTCCAAAAGCGAACCTTGTCCCTCATCTTGAGTAAAATTGGATTATTGGTGTGCTAATGGGTGCAAAACGTAATACTCGTGCTAGTACACACAGTTTCAAGTAGTATCTTTACTAAGGTAAGTAAAGGTCATCTTCCATGGAAGTAGGCCAAAAATGCTTAACTCACAACAAAACATCAAGGTAACCGAAATCATAGCAAGTTGGTTTCACCAAACTACTAACTAAACTAGAATGCAACTAAACTTAAATGAAACTAGAATAATGTAGCAAGAATGGTGCCACAAACATTCAAACTACACAAGCAAGAGATTTAGGTAATGAACACAATGGAGAGAAACACTCAAGACTACGGTTTCTTGCCTCACTATGAAACTTTGTATCCCTTAACCGTGTTATGCTTAGTTTAGCCAAATGTAGAACCACAAAATGTGTGGCACCGCAAGTTAGGAGTGTTCAAGGACGAAAAATGTGGTTGTGCTTAGTGTATACTCTTGCCCTTGTGATCGTGTTTCTAGGCAAGAGTTTCAATATAAATAAGATAACATGTAAACTTCGAATCTAGGTTAGTTTTAACACAAATGATGTTACACACTTCATAACTCATTTTTTCACACAATGAGCTACGTATCTCCACAACTATAAGTGCAAGAACAAACCTAGTAGAAGATAAACATGCAACAAAACTAAATATGTTATTCAAAATGTAAGTAAGTACAACCATTCATGCATAAGCATCACTAAAACATAACAATCAGTTAATTTCAACAAAAGATCTACATAGTTTGGCTCAACCGAGCCTTGAGCTTAAAAGTTTAGCTCATGCTTGAAGCATGAGCTTGAGAATAAGCAAGATAAACCAAAGATCTAGCCATAATTATAATGAAATAGGTGAGTCCAAGCTTCTTCTCTTTTTTGGTGTGATTTCTCCTCTTCTCCTCTCTTTTTCCCATGTGTTCTTCTCTTCTCCTCTCGTGTGTTGTAAAAATTGGAATGAAGGTTGTGTTTAACGAGAGGTACTCCTCTTTTCTTGTTCCAAAGTTTCTCTTGGAAGCCTCCTTTTTCTCCTTTGTTCAAGTGAATCAAAGTGTACGTATGACTTTCGGCCAAGATTTTCATTAGCGGCAACATTGGACCAAGTCCACCCTACTTTTCTTTATATGATGTATAATGATGGATGAAGGAGTTGTGGCCTCTTTGTAGCCACACAATTGCCTTGTGTGTGTGCATAGATGTTTCGGATCCAAGCTCCTTTGGAATTTTGAATCATTTTGCCTTGTATACACAAGACTCCCCTTTGTATGTAAGTTGGTGAAAGATTGTGTATCACCTTATCCCTTTATGCACTTTGAACATTGCACTTCCATACGATGCCAAAATGTGTATGAAATGGGTGGCAAATGTGTATCACACGAACATATATTTCCGTCTTCAACCTAGTACAAATGAACACGATTTAGGACATAATACATGAATTTAAGGCATAATGTAATGAAAAGTAATGCATGAAATAAGCTCAAAACATAGTGAAATATGAGCTTGCTTACCCCACCATGCAGCAAGAGAACACCAAGGTAAGTTTCGAGATCAGAAACTCGAGTCAACCTCAAAACTCGTTCAACATCCGCAGCTATGCATGGCTGGAAATTTCGTGACATCCACATGGTGGACTTGGTCACATTAACAACCTTCCACAAAGACAAGGAGAACGTGTGGAGAACCTGATGAATTATATTCGCTTGCTCCACACTAGCCTCCGAGAAGGGAATTAAATCATCGCAAATATTAGTGAGACAAATTAAATCTTCCCATGAAAGATCGGGGTTTCCAATGGCCCGTACGAGCTGTTTGGTTAATAATGTGAGAAAGACATTCCATGCATAATACAAATAAATATGGTGATATCGGGTCACCGTGTCGATCATTTTAAGTCCATACCAAAGAATTTTGGTGGAACTAGTGGCAAGAGATGACATGATAACTTGCACAAGATACATAAGGATACTTGCTTCATGTAAAGTGTCCTCAATAACATCCCATTCCATCTTATCTAAAGTTTTGCCCAGATCAGTTTTAATGGCCATGAAACCCTTTTTCCTTTTGCAAGTCCGCATGGTATGTAGTGCTTCCTGTGCAACAATGATATTCTCCACAGTGTTCCGCCCCTTAATAAACCTTGATTGGTTTTGGGACATGATAGAGGGCATCACCACTTTGAGTCTATTTGAATCAACCCTCATGATAACCTTCACACATACATTAACCAAGCTGATTGGACGAAAGCGTTCAAGTCTCTCAGGCTTAGTGATTTTTGGGAGGAGCAAAATCATTCCCTTGTTTGCCTCAGATGATATACGTCCTTCCTCAAATGCTTGATGAACAAAAGAAGTAAGGAGCTCGATATGGTAGACCAATTGTTTTGGAAGAAGGAAGTCGGGAACCCATCTGGCCCCAGGGCTTTATTCCCATTCATATCAAATAAGGCATCCTGAATTTCATGGTTATCCACCCGTCTATCAAGAAGTGCAAGATCAAAAATCGACAACGAAGGAAAACAATCTCTCAGGGGGTAACATGGTAGAGCACCTCGTGAAGAACTTGAAATCGCACCAAAAAAATAGGAATAATACTAAGTAAACTCGAGGAGGACTGGAGTGCCTCGTGGTAAGCAAACCAAGAACCATCTTCTAGTTGAATGCATCGAGATGAACATGCTCATCGTGGTTTGTGAAGAGAATGGAAGAGTTTTGAGTTATGATCCCCAAATTTAGACCAATGCAAGCAGGAATTCCATCGTCAAAGTAATTCCTCTTTCAAGTAGATACCCTCCAAATCGGTTCGGATAGACAACTCAATCTTTTGAAGATAGTTGGTTGACCTCTTTGCAAAACATTTTTGGGTTCCTGCAAGCCGATTGGTAAGATTTCGCTTTTGCTTGTAAACATCCCCAAATATAGCCTTCCAACTCACAATATTATCCACTAAGAATTGTAATGAATCCACAAGAGAAGGATGATCCCTCTAATGATTCTGTAGCCAGACAGTCCACCCTTGATGCGCTTCCAAAGCATTGTAGTACTTGAAGAAGATAGGGCCGGATCACCATTCTCTGATTTGAGAGATACAAGCAAAGGGGAATGGTCCGATGAGATACGCGGAAGATGTGTAACAATACTCCGGGGAAAGATCTGTGCCTTGACTCGTTAATTAAAGCCCAATCAATGCGTTCGTGACACCGCCCCAAGCCCAAGTAAAACGGGAACCTGAAAAATCCAAAAGAGAAAAATCAAAGGAGTTCACCCAAGTATTAAAAAGGGAGCGACCTGGAGCAGGCTTCCCTCCCGTCTTATCGTCCTTGTTGAGAAATGCATTGAAATCCCCTATGGCGATCCAAGGAGTATCGACAACACGTACAAGCATGGACAATTTGGGCAAAAGATTCCTCTGTATCTTAGGGTTATGTGATGCATAAATTGCAGTAAGGTAGAATGAATACACATCATTCTGTTGGATATGGAGATGGATAAATTGCCAATCATAACAGACTACACAGACCTGTAGGATGTCACGCCACAACATATTCCACCTGAGAATCAGATGGCTTTGATTCTAAAAGAGTTCACAAAACCCTTACTAATATGTTCAATGATATGATCTGCATCTAAAGCGTTAGTACAGTGTACAAGTATAAGAGCTGAAAAAGAAACTTTAGTTTTAAGCCCCTGTATATTCCAAGTTAAGAGTTGTAAATCCATTGAAACAATAAAAGTAATTAATGAATAACAGAGCTAACAGATTAAATAAAATAGAGAACTCAGGTACTCACCTCAACGGGAATCCCATCCACTACGGATCCCGAGAGAGATGCACCCGTTACCTAGGACTTCAAAGGCTTAACCGACACATTCCCATCCTGTGACACTGAAAATTCCGCCATCATTGCATCATCATGCGGCACTAAAGGCACAATAATCATGTCAGTATTGTCGGGCACAACAGTAGCTGGTGGGACGTCACAAACATTTGATGCTAACAATTCCAAATGTCACCAGAGTGGGGTCAGAGCTGAACTTTTTGGCCCATATGGATCTGACATGCGGCGTATTCTTTCGTTTGTCGTTACTGGTGGTGTCAGGAGTTTTAGTGGCAGCTTTTGTAGTATTTGACTGTTTTTGTTTCTGGGTGGTCCGCACTTTCGAGGGTGGCACAGATGTTTGGGTCGTGATTCGATCAGTGTTGCCAGTCTCTAATCCATCCAGAATAAAGAATCTTGAAGAAGTGACATTTGGGCAAGATTTATTAGTCACCAATGCAGGCCTTCTACTGCGTTTCTCAACAAGTAACCAGGCCTAGGTTTGGATAAATCCTTAATAACAGGACTGCGGAGATGAGGTGGCATAAAGTTTGATCGAGATTATCCTCCAATCTCACCTACTATTGACACCCCCATTAGGGGCGGACCGTTGCTTCCCATACGCAAGATCGTTAGCTTCAGATTTTTGGGGATCTGAATATTTATTATGGAAAACTGACCCGAGAATCATGGGATCCTGATTTTCCCCAACGACCACATTTTTTTCAAAATTTGTTGCATCTAAGATCCCTGCCACAAACATTTTGATGCTAACGGGTCCCAAATGTCACCAGAGTGGGGCGAGAGCTGAACTTTTTGGCCCATATGGATCTGACATGCGGCGTATTCTTCCGTTTACCGTTATTGGTGGTGTCAGTTATTTTAGTGGCAGCTTTTGTAGGATAGCACAGATGTTTGGAACGTGACTTGATCAGTGTTGTCCGTCTGTAATCCATCGAGAACAAAGAATCTTGAAGAAGTGACATTTGGGCCAGATTTATTAGTTACCAATGCTGGCCTTCTACAACGTTTGTCAACAAGTAATCGGGGCCTAGGTTTTGATAAATCCGTAATAACAGGACTGCATAGACGAGGTGGCATAAAGTTTGTCCGAGATTATCCTCCAATCTCGACAGCTGTTGACACACCCATTAGGGGCATACCTTTGCTTCCCATACGCATGATCCTTAGCTTCAGATTTTTGGAGATCTGAATATTTATTATGGAAAACTGACCCGAAAATCATGGGATCTTAATTTTCCCCAACGGCCACATTTTTTCCAAAATTTTTCGCATCTGAGATCCTTGCCAGCACCACAAACTAGGGATAAACATAAAACGTACAATTCGCCGTGAATTGCCAAATCTAGCACATGCATAGCATACTTCATGCTGCACCTGGTAGGCTTGGCCATCAACCATGATAGAAAGAGTGAGAGGCTACCGGAGATCCAACCGTACAATGACTCAGGCAAAGATCCTGCGTTCCCTTGACATGGTGTGAGCATCAGCTTTCAGATAGGTGCCAATAGAAGCTACTACGCTGCGAAGCAATGTTTCTTGAAAGTAAAATGTGGGTAGTCTCGATATACGGATCCATGTCACGACATTTTCGATGGGCTCATCTTTGGTGTTACATTTCCGATACCACAACAAAACTCATAGATAATGGCTTGCTATGGTATGAGACCCTTCAAAGAGCGCCTTATCATAATCAGAGGGATTGGAGCAATGCAATTCGTAGAAGCTATTGTCAATATCGACAAGTTTTAAAAAACCCTTCGGTTTCCAATACTGATTTAAGTATTTCAACAGAGTTTGAAACGTAATGTGTCGTCCCAAAGGTTAGATGATCATAGTACGGTGCATATCTCCTCAACCTGTTTGTGCACATTCTCATTGAATGTGACTGTAGGACCAAGAGCGTTGCGATAATGGAGCACGTCACTGTGGCGAAGCATAATTGACACAGGAGCAGGGACATTGTCTTTAGCTACTAGAGAACTGAAGGAGACACATTCCTTCGAGTCGACTGGAAGAACACCAGATTGGAGTGGCAGAGTTGATTTGTTCCCGGATAAGTTTTCTGGGATTTGTGGAAAATCCATGCAAATGATACTCACCGAGGTTGGCAAACGATGGCACAAGGTTAGAGAGAAGGGAGAGAGATCTTTTAGAGAGAGAGCTTCGTTTGTTAGTTGTATTTGACTGGCTGGCATTGACAGCGAGTAACAAAACATTTAAATAGTGTCTAACAATCAATTTTACTCATCTATTAGAAAAAAAAATTACACAAGCATTTTCGGAAAATGTTAACTTAGCATCAACTAAAGTTTTCTAATTGATATTTTTTTCAACTTCGTCAATACATGTACTTAGGGTGTGTTCACTTCGACAAACTCTAAGTTACCCGAGATTAGATTAGAGTATGAACGATTGATTCATACTCACATGCTGTTCACTTGAAGCTCAATTGATATAATTTACTAAAATATCTCCATCTTCAACTACCATTCAATGCAAACAAAGTTTCTTGGGTAGTTCAATCAAACACAGTGCCATGGCCGCCAGTCTCTCCATTGACTGCCAATTCACACCTTGAACAGACACGTTCACAACCGTGACCATCAGTTCGTATGAATAATGTGAGGAATGACGTCAGTCGACGACGGCAAAATGGGCCATCATTCAACCTGCTCATATTCATCAGAAGCCCGAGCACGCTGGGATCACTAGAGGACGGAACTAGGGGGTAGAGCTACGAGCTTTACTATGACCACCATTGTACGACTGACGTTGAGCACCACCACCAAATCTATCAGAAGCACCACAAACATCCCCACGACCGTGGGAATGCTGGAGGTATGCATCACCACCGGATCTTGAAATTCCCCGCCATCCACCATGACTACTGCACTCAAGAAAAACTGGAAGAAGAGAGGCCGCATAAGTGCCAGACACGACTGTAACGGAAGCACCACAAACATCCCGACGGCTGTGGGAACTCAGGAAGAACCAAAAGAAGAGGGTGATTCGTGAATTTGGTGAGGGTAATAATGTAAGAAATTATAAACTGTGTTAATCAGATTACAATTTGACAAATTGTTTGAGTCTACAATTTGGGGAAAAAGGCGGGTTATCCCTAAATAATCATAATGACCCGGGAATTGAAAGTGTCTTAGTGAACATCACAATCTAATGTTTTTTTTTGTGAAATCTCGCAGATTCCTAACAGAATCAACCAAAGTGAACGCACCCTTACATTCTCTACAATTTTTATCTCGCTATACTTACATTCTTTACAATTTTCATCGCGCTAACTGTGAAAGGAGAGGTAATGATAATATACTTGTAACAGCAATACTAGAAAAGCTAAAGCAAACCAGAAAAACTTAGTATGTTCTGGTAAGTTGGAAGTTGACAATAATGCACTATAAGGTAAACTACAGTTTAAAGATTTTTAACATCCAAAACTAACCAGTCCACATCGCCCTTCTTTAACACGGATATAAAAACCATAATATAAGAACAAGTCCAAGCTCATGAAATCAGACCCAACCAACCCAAACATAACAAGGCTGACTACAAGTCCAAGCCCCAATTATAATAGCCTCAAATATTTCAACAGCAGAGAGAAGAAAACACTAAAACTTTAGAACCACAAAAATGTAACAGGATTTGGAGAGAGATATTGGAAGCGAAGGGTCTCCGATTGAGTCGCTCGAAAACAGAGTATATGACATGCAATTTTGTCGATGAAACAGCTGTAAGTGGAATGGAAGTTATGATTGCAAACCAGACCCTCTGACAGACAGATAGTTTCAAATATTTAGGATCTATTATACAAAAGGATGGGTGTGTGGAAGACGACGTTATCCATCATATCAAGGTCGGATGGATGAAATGGCGACTGGAGTGTTATGCGATAAGAAAGTCTCACTCAAGTTAAAGGAGAAATTCTACAGAACGGTTATCAGACCGACAATACTCTACGGGTTAGAGTGTTGGGCTATGAGTCTTTTACATACACAGAAACTTGAATTGGCGAAGATGCGGATGCTAAGGTGGATGTGTGGTTGCACGAAATTAGACAAAATTCCAAATGAAGTATTTAGAGATACACTCGGTGTCGCATGTATAAGTGCTAAACTGAGGGAAAGAAGGTTGCGATGGTTTGGACTTGTACGCAGAAAGAGTTTGGACGAGCCAGTCAGGAGAGTCGAAAGATTACAAGTCGAAGGGCGACGAGGGCGAGAGAGACCTAAGAGGAGATGAGATGAGCAGATTCGGCTAGATTTAGAAGGATTAAACCTCTCCGAGGACATAACCTCTGATAGGACGAATTGGAGACGCCATGTTATGGTTAGAGATACATAAGACCTTTAGACTGATAGAAATAAGTGAGACATACTAGTGTATATGGTGAATGTAATTGTATGTCATCTAGTAAGAGTAGAATGCAGTTATGTAGTTTGTTTATTATCTGTGTAGGCATTCATTTATTATGATATGTAAGTAGGATTTTATTATGCAGTTATGTAGTTTGTTCGTCATCTGTTTTATTATTATTAGTTTTATTATTATTATTGTTTATTTTTTGAGCTGTGGGTCTCCACGAAAACAATCTCTCCGTCCCAGTGGTGAGGGTATGATTGCGTATATCCCACCCTCCCAGAACCTACCAAAAGATAGAATATACTGGGTATGTTTGGTTTGGTTTGGATACATTTGTTTTGTTGTTTTACATAAACGCAAGGAATCTAATTTCGTTTGAATATTGGGGGCTTTCCTATCTCCACAATATGAATCCAGTACCTTCGATTCCCATTTTAACTATAAAAGGAAAACAATTCCAAACCATAAGTCCAAAGAACGAACGATAAGTAACCACAGGATAAGTAACCACAAGATAAGTGGAAGTGGGTCTCCATCTCATCCATGAATTTTTGTTCCTCGTTATGGGTCACACCAGCAGTTTATTGCCCTTCCAAGTTGGCCTTCTCGATCCAGTAGGCCTCTTCCTCACAATTCACATCAATGGGTTGGTCAATATCTCTCGTCGCATTGAACCCAGAGTTTTGGGTGGTGGCAGACCTACACCAACCATTTCATCTATCACATCAGGAGTCAACTCACACTTGGTATGGTTAGTGCCAAAGATGTCACGCCTGCAGATCAACAGGAATAAGGGATGGTTTACCATGACAAAATAAATCAACAGAGTAGCCAAACACATCATCAAAGATGAATGAAGATGAAAAGAAATTGTATTGTTCAATTTAAGGAGAAAAAAACAACAAAGTGTTGGAAAGGATCGCAATAAATTAAGAAATAAGGAGAGATTTAGAAATGATGTACCAAAATTTCGGGACTTACAAAGCAAGATAATATCTATTTGTAAGGAATGAGACTCTGTTGAAGATATGGGCTAAACAAGCTGATATGTGCTAAACAAGTTGTCCTTTTGTTTTTTTATTGTTTTTGCATGCATACATACACCACCCAACATGGATTGGCCCAAATGGTTTCATTTGTATAAATGTACATATATGTTCGAAAATAGTGAAGGGAACTAAGTTCTGGAGACTTCGAGTTCTAGTCTTCTTGGTTCGTTTCATATCATCTCGTCCATGTGGTATGTATATCTTGTTCTTGTGTTGATTTAGGGATCGTTTTTTCAACATGGTATCGGAGCGAAAAGCATGATCTTTGGCCCATTTCGCGGTTTTAAACGAATTTGCTGTACGGTTTTGTTACTTGTTGCTCATCTTGTCCCGGTATTTCCTATCTGTTAGTCGGGAAGTTAGATCTCTTCGTAATATTGTGTTAATGGGTGAAAATTCTGGCAAATCTTGTGACCAAGGTAAGAATGATAGCATCTTTGCTTTTAAGCCACAGATAGGTGTTAAGGGACTTCAGCTCCGGGACACTGACGAACCAGGGATGAAGCTAGTGACTGTGTTATTGAACACGAAGAACTACCATTCGTGGAGCCGGACGGTCAAAATGGCTCTAGGAGCTAAAAGAAAGTTGGAATTAATTGATCCAAATTTCATCCCACCTACTGATGAAACTTCTGAAGAATATCAAGTTTGGAAGGCAGCAGATTTGATGGTTGCATCATGGATATACAACTCCATAGATGCTGAAGTAGCGGTTGGTTTTCCATATACCATGAACAGCGCGAGGGATTTGTGGGAGGAGTTGAGGCAGAGACAAAGATAGTGTAACTCCCCCATGGTGTTTCGTCTAAGAAGAGAAATAGCAAATCTAAAGCAGGGGACTGATGATGTCACAAAATACTTCAACAAGTTAAAGGGGCTCTGGGATGAGCTTCAATTTATGAGACCAGTGCCTCCAGAATATGCAGCAGCTAATGAAGGAGGAGAAGAGCATGCAGTTTCTTTTCGGGTTAAACCCTGATTATGATCAAGTCACAAGTCAGATCCTTGCTACAGAGTCGTTCCCTAGTCTTAACAAAATCTTTTCTACCATACTGACAGTGGAGAAACAACATGAAGAAAGTCAAGATGCACACAACATGGGCATAAACATTGCAAGCCATGGCTTAGTGGTGAGGGGCAATATTTATAAGGGAACAACAGGCAAATGGACTCCTACTGGAAAGAAGGCAAATACTGGCAATTACATGGAGAAGGGAAACTATCAGCGAAATGTGAGATGTAACCATTGTGGTGCAATGAGACATGTGATGGTAGAATGCTTCAAATTGAAAAGGTGTGAGCACTGTAATATGATTGGTCATTCAATTTCGCAATGCTATCGGCTGAAGAGTGCTCAAAGAAGGTCAAGAATATTTCAGGCAGCTAATACAGTCATGGAGTCACCTCTGGATATGGCAAACAGACCTTCAAGCTCAAATGTATCTGAGATCGTGAGAATGGAGGTGACTAAAGCACTGAAAGATGTATTGCAACTTGGTCCCAACTCATTTAACATAAATGACTCGGAATGCACAGGTACTATTTTTTTGAAAGCACTGTCTGTCTCATCGAGTATCCCAGAGGATGCATGGATTATTGACACAGGGGACACTACGCATATGTGCAATAACGTGAGCATTCTGGTTGATGTCAAGGCAACACAAAAATCTTTGTCTGTACATCAGGCTGATGGGGCAAAATCTGAAGCCAATTTTGTTGGCAAATACATTCTAAATGCTTATATAGTACTCGATCACACTTTGTTTATTCCAGAATTTAAATTTAACTTATTATCGGTATCTAGACTCAGTAAGAGTGCCAATGTCTCGTTCTCATTTTTTCCTTCTTATTGCATCGTATAGGACCTTAAGACCCTGGATGTTTTGGCTATTGGGAATGAATTCTTTGGCCTCTACATGTTCCATCCCTCTTTGAAATGACCAAATCCAGGATCATCCTTTTTGCTGCGTAAAGGACATATAGCTCAAAATACTTTTGCTAGTAAATCTACTTTCCTAAGTAATTTTGTAACATCATGCAGGTGGCATTAAAGATTGGGTCATACCCCGAACAATGTATTATCTCATTTGGGCATGAATGAATCAAGATCTTTTGTTCCTTGCGATGCATGTCATAAGGCCAAACAGGCAAGGATTCCTTTTCCTACTCATTTTCCTAAAACTAATCGATGTTTTGAGCTTATACATGTCGATATATGGGGCCCTTTTGCCCAGCCTTCAATGTCAGGTGTGGTTTATTTCTTGACGTTAGTAGATTACTACAGTCGTGAGACCTAGATATATTTGATGAGGAACAAGTCTGAGACAGTCCCTTTATTATCACAGTTCTTCATTATGGCAAAGACTCAATTTGATGGAAGATTCAGTATTCTAAGGAGTGACAATGGTAATGAGTTCACAAATCATGCCTGCCAAACCTGTTATCATCCATGGGTGTTCTGCATCAGAGAAGTATGTCGTATACGCCTCAATAGAATACATATACTTGAAGTTGCGCGAGCAATATTGTTTCGGGCCACTTTACCAATCAAATTTTTGGGGGAAGCTGTATTGACTGCAGGATACATTATCAGCCGGTTGCCATCATCAGTATTGCAGTGGAAGAGTCCTCATGAAATACTTTACAACCAAAAACCAGAGTTTGAGCACATACGTGTGTTTGGATGTCTTTGCTACGCATCCGACCTTTCTCTGGGAAAACACAAGTTTTTGCCTCGAGCTATAAAATGTGTATTTCTTGGTTATGCATTTGTGAGTAAAAGATACAAGGTATTTGATTTATCAGAAAAAAGATTATTTGTCTCCAAAACTAACAATGCAATCCCGCTGTATTGTGATAATAATGCAGCACGACACTTGGTGGCTAACTCCGTGTTCCATGAGCGTACGAAACACATTGAGATTGATTGTCATCCTGTTCGTGACCAGTATAAAGCAGGATTTATTCAGCCACTTTACTTGCCTTCCGGAGAGCAACCAGCTGACTTGTTTATGAAGAGTCTGTCATCAGTACCTTTTCGTCAACTGAGTTCCAAGTTGGGTCTTGGACTGTCTTCCACGGCACCAACTTGTGGGGCGGGTGTTGAAGATATGGGCTAAACAAGCTGATATGGGCAAAACAAGTTGTCCTTTTGTTTTTATTGTTTTCTGCATACATACATACACGACCCAACATGGATTGGCCCAAATGGTTTCATTTGTATAAATGTACATATAGGTTCGAAAATAGTGAAGGGAACTAAGTTCTGGAGACTTCGAGTTCTGTTCTTCTTGGTTCATTCTGTATCATCTCGTCCAAGTGGTATGTATATCTTGTTCTTGTGTTGATTCAGGGATCAGTTTTTCAACAGACTCAAACGTAAGATGAAAAAATAAGAAGGTAGATTCTCTCCCGTAGATGTAGCCTAAGCCGAACCACATAAATTCGTGTTCTTTTATTTTCTTTATGGTATCGGAGCAAGGTTTTTTAACCTTGCATTTTTCTGCATAATTTTTTCGGCAAAAATTTCGACCGACGAGTATGGGAGATCCGATAGCAGAAGCCACCAAGGCACTCTCCAAACAGATCGCAACAATTATGGAACAACAACAATCGGGGCATCATCTTCCGATAGGAATCAGCCGGATGTGAGAATTGAAGTCAAGTTAGACAACAATAACTATATTCTATGGGTGCGACTCATGGAGGTTGCGATCAGAGGACGAGATCGATATGAATTCTTGACGAAAAAACCACCGGCAAAGACAGATCTGGCATACAAAGTATGGAGGAAGAGGGATCTCCAAGTTTTCTCATGGCTTACAAATAATATGGATCACAGTATTGTACAGGAGTATATTCACTTCCTGACATTAGAAAGTCTATGGCGAACTTTGGCCAAAACATTCAAGGCTGGTGAAGACAGCTTACAAATTTTCGATTTGAAAGCCAAAGCAGGCCGGTTATCATAAAATCAGATGAGCATTGAAGAGTACTATAGCAAATCCAATAGTCTATGGATGGAGATTGACAGGAAGAGACCAAATCCTATGAAATATGAAGAGGATATTGTGAGATACAACGAACTACAATCCGAAGATCGCTTATTCACATTTCTATCTGCCCCTCATAGGATCTTCGACCCAATTGTACGTGATATAACATTGAGAAACCACTTCTGGGAGTCGACGATGCCTATGCTACCATAAGATTTGAAGCTGCGCGCAGAGAAATCCTTACCTCTGCAAACCTGAATGCCGACAATAATGAGGAATTGGGCCTTGGATGTGGGTTGTCACTGAAACAGGCTGAAAACAGTAGCCCAAATCCTAAACCAATCTCCGTAACCCATTCAGAAACGATTGTGCATGGGGCGGGTACAGAAACCGACAGAGCTAACTATAGTGGGTTAGGCGGTTCATGACCTAGAAATAATGCCTCCCCAGCCGGTTCACTCCATGGCGACCTGATTCCGGCCGATACGGCAGCCACCGGTCAGAAGGAGCCAATGGACTCAACTCATCATTCCGGAAAGGTGCGAAAACTGCAGAAATCTCGGGCATGTGAAGAAATAGTGCTATTGGATTGTCAGATTTCCATCAAATTGATGGCCGACAAACAGTCAAAATCGTGGAACCATCACCGTGGGAGAAGCTCAGGAGTACGGCAAGGATGGAGTGCTTGGCTTCACAGTAGTGGGCGTTGGGAGGCAACAACCCGTGCACCACCTCACAAACTCCACGACGGTCTCGAATTTTGCAGATCCGGCTAGGTCGCGACGAGAAGATGAGGTTAGAGAGAGAGGAGAGACGAACAAGTCTCGTATGGGAGACAGGTTTGTATTTTTCGAAGCAGGTAAAAATGCAAGGGGGGGTGAAATTACCCCCTTGCCCCTCTCCTTTTATTACAACAAATAAGTATTTTTTTGAAGGGTGTTTTGGGGAGAATGAGAAATATAATTTGGGAACCTTGAATTTATGTGATAATCATTCGAGGGAGAAAAATAAGACATGGATATTTGATTGTGATGCCACTGATACTGTGACTTATGGTATTGATGATTTACTTGAGAGACAGGATCCTCAGAAAAGACGTATTTAGATAGCCAATGGAGAACTTCTACTTGTTGAGGGTGCTGGGATAATTGAGATAAATCTGAATCTCAAATTATCTAATTTTTTATATGTATGTGCATTATTGCACAAGTTGTTATCTATTAGTCACGTGACGAAGGAGTTGAATTGTGCTGTATTGATGTATCCTCATTCTATGTATTGCAGGATATTAGGACGAAGGAGATCCTTGGATGTGGCACTGAACGAGATGGACTGCACTATGTGGATGATGTTGTTACCCTGTCCAAATCCCTCACTATCCGTAGCACTGCATCCCAGAAAATTTGGTTGTGGCACAAATGCTTAGGTCATCCCTCAGATAGCTATCTTAAGAAACTTTTCCCGCATTTTACTGGCTTTCCTATTTTATGTAACTCATGTCATCGTTCTAAGGCTCATCGAGCCTCATTTATTCCGATTTTATCTCGTAGTGAAAAAACCCTTTTCTATGTTCATTATGATGTGTGGGGACTTGCCTCTGTTGTTGGATGTAATGGATTGAGATACTTTGTTTTATTTATTGACGATTGCACTCGTATGAGTTAGATCTATTTTTTGAATAATAAATCTGATGTGGTCACTAAATTTGTTGAGTCCTATCATATGGTTGTTACACAGTTTGAGATGCATATAAAGGTACTGTGATCTGATAATGGAGGAGAATTTGTGAATGCACAGATGTCGAATTTCTGTTCTAAGAAGGGTTTGATCCATCAAACCACGTGTACTCCAGAACAGAATGACGTGGCAGAAAGAAAAAACCCTTTTTTATTGGAGGTAACTCGAGCTATTACGCTTGGATCAGCTGTACCGTCTAATTTTTGGCCTGAAGCCTTGGCCACCGCCACATACTTGGCTAACCGCTGGCCCACCAAAATTTTGGATCTTGCAACTCCGCTCCAAGCTCTTTCTACCCATACCAGAGTGCCACCATACCTCACTTTGCATCCTAGGGTATTTGGGTGCACTATGTTCGTTCATATTCCCAAATCTCGTCACACAAAACTTGATCCGTATTTTTTGAAGTGTGTGTTTTAGGATATGGAGTGTATTAGAAGAGGTACAAATGCTATGATTCAGTGTCAAGAAGGTCGTTTACCACAATTCATTGTAACTTTGTTGAGGGTGACTTCTACTTCGGCAAACTATCACCATTTAGTGGTCAGGGGGAGAGACAAATTGATCCACTTGACTAGGTGAGTTTGCCATCCATCTTGCCAGAACCTCAGAAAGAGCCAACCCTAATCTCAAAACCTCCGCCACACACCTCGTCCATACCAATATCACCACCGCCACATGTAGTACAGTCTGGAGGCCCCGTGGTGTCGACTCCTCCTCTTTCTCCGAATATCGAGGTATATACTACTGATCCTATACTTGGGGACCCTATTACTACTCATCATGGCACAGCAGATGTTCCGGATGTTCCCGTTAGAGTTCAACCTGATCGATCTACCAGAGGGATAGCTGTTCGTCGCTATATTGCTGATCATGTTCCTGGTTATAAGAGGTACCCTGTGGCAAACATGTTCAGGGGGAGGATGACAAATAAAGCTAAGCCATTCACTATGGCACTATATCAAGAGGAGATTCCAAACACTGTAGAATAAGCATTGAGCATACCCGAATGGAGGAAGGCAATGAAAACTGAGATGGACGCCTTAGAAAAGAGCAACACTTAGGAGGAATATAGATTACCTGAAGGAATGAAACCTGTGGGATGCAGATGAATCTACACAATCAAAAGGAAGGCTGATGGAGGTATGGAGAGATTTAAAGCAAGACTTGTAGCCAAGGGATATAGTCAGACCTATGGGGTTGACTACTCTGAGACATTCTCACCTGTGGCTAAAACTGACACCATTCGTGTTCTATTTTATATTGCAGCTAACCAAGATTGACCTCTCCACCAATTTGATGTGAAGAATGCTTTCCTGCATGGAGATCTAGAGGAAGAAGTTTATATGGAGTATCCACCGAGTTTCTCACAACAATTTGGAACAAATGAAGGATGTAGACTGAGGAAAGCCCTGTATGGGCTGAAGCAATCTCCAAGGGCATGGTTCGGACGATTCACCATGGCTATTCAATGCTATGGGTACCATCAGAGTAACTCTGACCACACTCTGTTTTGAAGAGACGTACCCAAGAAACAGAAAGTTGTAACCTTATCAAGTGCTGAGGCCAAGTTTCGTGGGATAGCAAGAGGAGTTGCAAAGATATTGTGGTTGAAGAAGTTGATGACAGAATTAGGCTTCCCGCCTGATAAACCATGTCCACTAAGGTGTGATAATCGAGCAACTATTTACATATCAGAGAATCCAGTACAACATGACAGAACTAAACATGTGGAAATGTATATACACTTTATCAATGAAGAATTAGAAGATGGAGTTATTGCACTTCCTTATGTTCGGTCAGAGAACCAGTTGGCAGACATCTTGACAAAGGCTGTTGCAGGACGAGCATTTCATGAGATTGTAAGCAAGTTGGGTGTTGGACCTTCCACCATCCAACTTGAGGGGGAGTGTTGGAAAGAATCTCAATAAATTAGTATACAAGGAGACATATCTCCTGAGATTTGATATGCCAAAATCCCGGGACTTGCAAAGCAAGATAGTGTCTATACATTTGTAAGGAATGAAACTAAGACGTAAGATGAAAAAAAATAAGAAGGCAGATCCTCTCCTGTGGATGTAGGCTAAGCCAAACCACTTAAATTTGTGTTCTTTTATTCTCTTAAAAAAGAATGTCTCAAAATTTCTCAAAATGGCTATGATTGAAAAAAAGTGATGCCTTAATTCTATTCTAGTTACAAAAAATACAATAGAAAAAAAGAATAAAATCCAAAAGGACATAGGACTGTTATCATTCCTTGAAAATTTCAAATTTGAATTGGACGCTTGACTCTTAAAAAAACATTTGTTAAGAGTCTACAAGATACCACGTTTTTTGCGTGGATCTACAAGATACAATAAGAATCTACTCAGTTTTTTGTTTCAAATCGTGAAAATAAAGGATAACACGTTTGAAAAAACTGAAAAACAGTAAGTTGTAAAATCTCCCGTAATCAGTAGATCTGCAGGATAACAGCAACATGCAACCAACTAAGCAACCAGAAGTGCTTAGAACCGTCAGTTTCAAAGAGAAACAGAGGCTTTATCACAGTATGAGCCAAAACCGAGCAACACCAGAGGTATCCGAAAGAGAGAATCTCGACAGAAAGACCGGATAATCGGTAAACTGAGTCAGTTTCCGCCGGGATTACACTTCTGATCGAAGA
>JAOYMZ010000761.1:0-25393 GCA_025802335.1 Pinguicula primuliflora | reverse complement strand
TACACTACATATATCCGAAATAAAATAAATGCCTACACAAATAAGGAACCAACTAAACAGATAAAATATAATTAGGTACAAATATCCACTAGTATATCCCGCTAATTTCTATCTGCCTAGAGGTCCATACACAAATAACTACTCTATATAGTCCTATATATCTTTAACCGTAATATGACATCTCCAACTCGTCCTATTAGAGGTCATGTCCTTGATCTGCTCATCCCATGTTCTCTTAGGTCTCCCCCACCCTCATCGCCCTTCGACTTGTACTCCTTCAACCCTCCTGACGGGCTCGTCCACACTCTTTCTGCGTACATGTTCAAACCATCGTAACTTACCCTTTCTCAGTTTGACACTTATAGATGCGACACCTAGTGTGTCTCTAAATACTCCATTTGAAATCTTGTCTAATCTCGTGTGACCACACATCCACCTTAGCATCCGTATCTCCGCCACTTAAAATTTTTGTGCATGCGACAATCTCATAACCCATAACCCAGTAACCCATCAAAAGGTCCAAAACACAGAAACAAGTTTTTCATACCCCTAACATTTGCTAGCAGAAGGAGCAGGACTGGAACTGAAATCCCAATATGATTCCGGAATTGAATCAGCAGAGGAGACACTATCACCCTCACTGTTACTAGAAGAGATTATATGGATTTCAGGATACATGCCGGGGGAGGCAGGGGCTTCAGGCTCGTCGTCGTCGTCACTGCTGATGATACACATTTCAGGTTTCACGGTGGGGCGACAGGTGGTTTAGGGTCGTCGTCGTCGCCACTGGAGGAATCGCAGCAAAGGTCATTAATTGTGATGGCGATGACCTGGAGATAGCTGGCTACGACCTTAAGGAATGAGATGGCGACCTTGCATCGTACGCGAGACTACGACAACGAGCCGTGTATTCTCTATCGGCCACCTCTTCGAAAAGTCGGTCGACTTTACTAGCGAGCATGAAATCCATTTCCACGAACAACAGTGTCTTGGATTCGTTGTCGAATGCGCTGGCTACGATGTCGACAAGCTCTGTGGCGTCAGAAGCAATAAAGGCAGTGCATGCGGCCAGTGTCTGCAGGCCACCAGTGGTTGTCTCGCCGGGGACCTTGGCGCGATTACCTAGGGTAGTGGCTGCACAAACATCTATAGCACGCGCTTTAGATGTTTTCCTTTGGGACGTCCAAGAGCTCTCCAAATCAAGGAGATGACCCAAACAGGTGTTTCGGATTTTTTCAAGTTCTTGTTTATTCAGTCGTTCCTTTATCTCCCCTATAATCCGCAATGACTGGCACACCGTCACTTTAGCAAGGAAATTCGTGTGTGCTCTGTCGTATACCTCTGGTGGTAGGTATGTGGGAAAGCCTAACAGTTGAGGTGCATCAGTCGGTATGCGCACTGTGTATAAAACGTAGACAGCAATCAAACAAAACTTCAAATTCAAATTCAAAATCAAAAGCAGGGAGTCGTTCTCAACATGCCGGAGTCTAGCAAGTGATTTATCATAACGCAAATCGCAACGAACAACCTGCAACGTACCAGAAGATTTGGTGATGGGGAACACCCTGCAATGTGTCCACTTGAGTCATCACCCCCATTCAAATCCCTAGCCTGCGTCGTTTTCGGTTCGACCATCATTCTTGCTACCTGAGACTCTGATGAGTCGTTCATCATTCTTCCCGTCTGCAGTGGTGAAGCTGGTTGGGCTTGCAGTGTGTGCGTTGGAAAATTTTCCTTTACGATACCGGTAATTGTTCGATCCAAGTCCACATGTGTGTCTGAAGAATTCTCGAACGACATGTTGAAGGATCCAGTCGAGGTTTTCGATGGAAGGGTTACAGTTTTTTTAATTTTCGGAGAGTTTTTCCTTTCGACGGAGATGAGTTAGTGAAAAAGTCTTCCGGGGAGGACTTGATTGTATTAAGACGGTTTAGTATTTTATTTCTTTTCTTTCTTTTCTTTTAATGCATTTTAAGTAAAAGAACAATAAAAGTAAATGAAAAATAAAATAGGAGATTACATTTCGAAATAAGATTGTTGCGGAGGTCACTTGTCCAATTATTCCCACCATATGTGAGAGAGGAGTATGCAATTGTGGTGCACAATTGCCACATTTTGCATAATGATGTGAATTAATGTATCATACATGCCATTAAAGCTTAGGTTGGAAAAGCAGAAAAAAATGAAAGGTATAATAGTTTTTGTTTGACAATTCTAAAAATCTAAAAAAATATATGAATTTAAAGTGCAAAATGTTTGAATCTCGAACTTAACAATACATTTAGATTATCGAAATCACGGAGAAACTGAAACCTATGAGAGGTTCTAAAATAGTCTCAACCCGAACATTTCATTACCGTGAGAGATTTTGATTTTGGCTACTCGAGGTCATCCAAAAAGTAAACTTTTCTTATGATATAAAAAAATTATGATAAAAAATTTCAAGAAATAGGGAACGCATAATATTTTTCATGTCGTGCCGTATATCAATTTACCGTGTGCACACTAGGCACCACGTGAGTAAGACTACATTTTGATACGCATCACATGATTTTCAAAAGATGAAATTGGATTATTATTAATCCACGCCTCAACCTCAATGAAATTTATTTAAAAAGTTTCTTTAATACTTCTTACCAATCAAAGTCTAAGTTTTTAGATGCCAATCTATAAGAACTTTAAATTTAATTTGGTGGCTTGGATCAATTTTGGAGTGAGTGATCCCTATGAAGATTTAAAGGGTGCACATGAATTAGGAAAAAGTGCGCAAAAATATTATGTGTTGGTTTATGGGTATTGTTTGGTCAATTTTGGGCTCGAGCATGAGTGGGATAAAGACTCTCATACTTGCATAACGACCTCTAGAAAAATAAGCACATTACACCCATTAATGCATATTTACATTTGTTCGTTGAATTATCATTCTTAATTGAAATCCAAGTATCTGCTTGTCCCTATGCATATGGCCGATATCCAACTTCCAAAAAGTTGAGACCGTACAATTAATGGATATAATGTTTATATATAGATATTATTCGCCCAACTCTCTCTTCCAGAAGCGATTTCAAATGACACATTCAAATTGACCCAGTGTACTAGAGGAAGTGCAAGAAACTATACTCTTGGGGCAAGCACTTGGGATTGATCTAACAGAGGATCACGTGGATGTCCTGGTTCAAATGGAACTCAGAGATCGAGAAAATTGCAATATGGACGATTAGAGAATATGGAATTTGTTAGAGTAGCGAGAATCCCCGAAAATGCGATATTGTAAATAATTTTGTGATAAATAAAATTCTTACCTACCCAAAAAAAAAATGACCACGGAGGATATTTAATGTAGGGCAATGGTATATGTACCCTATTATTTGATACACTCAATCAACATATAAATGTGTTAACAATCACAACCATACATACCAAAATGATTAAAAGATAAATAATAAAAAGTGTGGTTGTGATTTTTGACACATCATGTGTTTTAGTAATTGGGTCAAGTAAAAACGTACAATTTTCATTTTTCTTTAATATATAGTATTTTTATCTTAACTCTATCACAACATGTTTTGTGAATTAATAAATAAATATAAATATTGTTAAATGCCTAATCCTAGGAATATATCAGCCTGCCAATTTGGGTGCATGCATGTGAGCATTGTTTTTTTTGGTAGGTAATATAATTTTATTGGTGTAACTATTTATATATTTACACCCCTTCTTGGGCTTACTTGTTGTACTAAGTTACATACAATTCTTCGGGTCATTGCACCATTCACCAAAGCCATATTCTAAGCCCACTTTCCCAAACACTCTAAGCAGCAAACATGAGCAAGGGCGGAACTAGCTCAGGAATTGGGCCCGGGCTAAAAATGGTCCAATTTTTTTAATTATTTTTAATTAATAATAAAATATTAAAATAATATTAAATATTCCAAATCTATTTCTTCCTATCTCTTCTCCCTATCTCTTCGAGATCTCTTCGGCATCACTGTATTTCATGCATCACAGTTATTCACCAGACTAATTTTTTTTGGTAAGTAAACTAAGGACAAATGAATAAATCATAATAAACTCACAGCATCATTTATTAACTGCAGCATTTATGTATAAAAATCAATAGCATTATGAATAAAAAAATCGACAGCATTTATGAACTCTAAAAAAAGCAACAACATTATGAATAAAAATCGATACTATACGGTTTGGGCCCCGGGGATATTTCGTCATTTCGCACAATTTCGATTTAAAAATTCGGAGTACAAAAAGCATTTCCCTAACAAAAACACTCAACCACATGAACTCAGTTACTCAGCCACATCCGTAAGATACTAACACAAAAACTCAGTCACATCCATATAGATAAGAATCGATACTAACAAAAAAATTCAGCAAGGAGCGAAAGGCAAGGGCTTGTTGATTTTTCTTCCCAAATCTCACTTCGACACTTCGTTTCGTGTTCGTGACTTCCGAGGCCCGAGCGCCGATGTCCAACTGGCCGCTGGCGACTTGAATTAGCAAATCGAATTCTGGAATTTGGGATTGACAGGAATTTCTCGGCAAAGCAGTTAGCAAACCAAGTTCTGGGCATGACTGGAATTTCTGGGCGACTGGGCCTATGGGCTTGACCAAAATTCATAATTTTTCAAAAAAAAAATTGTGGGCAGACCAAAATCGGGCCCGGGCTATAGCCCAGGCCCGCCCCTCAACAGGTCCGCCCTTGAACATGAGTTTATTTGGGTCTTTTCCCGGGCCCAATAGGTGTTTGGGATTTGTTGCTGGTAAATGCATGTGAGCAATGTTATAAAATGCATTGGCAGGCGTCGGGTGGGGTGAATGTGAGCAATGTTATAAAAAGTATTAGACGGACTTTCAGACTGTCTGGACTGCTAAACATGGGCGCCGATACCGTATGCGGGATGACAACTTGTCGCCTAATGCTTAGGTCATCTCTAGTCGCGATTTTTAGAATACTACATGTGAGACATGTCACATGTCGAACTACAATATTCCATTAAAATAAATTCCATAAAATCAAAGTTTCTCCATTTGTGGATTCAAAACTCCCATAAGGTGTGACAGGGAAAATTTGTTTTTTTTTACCCAGACAAATGCTTCATTTTATTAATGATAGTGTAAATTACAACGATTATAGGTTAAAACATCGTAAAAATCTAGTAATATTCTACCTGATGATGAACCTAGTTAATATCCTAATTATTCTGACTTGCCTATGCGTACCTCCTATCCGTCCAAACCTCTAGGTGAAGAGAGTAAATTTTTTCGCCTGTTTAAAACCTTTTCTAGCAAACCTCAGGGAAAGAAAAATTCGGTAAATGGAATGAGTATGACACCCAACTTGTTACTTCTTACAAATGTACATGCATGTGTGCGTGCCTACTCACCCGTGTGCGCGTACCAGGACTCATGACCGAAAAGATTAATTAATCTACGAAAGCACATACACAACATTGCGCTTGCGCTCTGCTCCGGTCCACTCGCTCTAACATTTGCCTTATTGATGGTGCATATATAAAACATAAGCTAACATACTCCAACATTGTGACATTACTAGACCGAAAGCATTGTTTCGACCTATACCGATTTGCACCCTATCCTTCTATAGTTACAACTTCCTTCTCAAGTTCCCACAACATAGCTGAACAGCTTTGCTGGTCTGTGTCAACTATAAATTTGTGTCATTCCTTCTCACACCATAGCTCAACAATAATAACTTTCTCTCAGTTGGCAGACCTTCAACAATGAGTCACTCCTTGTTGCACCACCTCAAAATTTGTTTGCAACCAACTTGAGCGCTGATATTAATATTTTTTTTACCCAATAAAATACTTCATTTGCATTAATGATCGTAAAAAGTACACTGAGTATAGTTTCGACCTATAAAATACTAAAACAACGAAAACTGTCGAAAAGTACCTATTGACGGTAAGATTATATATTTTGTATGAATAAGACGCAAGATTATTACGTGGTTCGGGAGAATTCTTACTCCACGGGAGGATCTTTGCTCCTTTTTCTTTTATGTTTTTCTTCACATTGTTTCGATATATATATATACACGTCTTCACACGTTTTCACACTACTAGGATTGTGGGCTTCTAGTTAAGGTAAAAGATTCATAATTATCTTTTCCTTAGTTACAATTATCTTTCCTATCACTCCCCCTTAAGTTCAGTGTGGGATGCCCAACACCTAACTTGCTTAACACGTCATAAAATGTCCTCCTGTTGACTGCCTTGGTAAGGATATCTGCCAGCAGGTCTTTCGATCTCACAAATGGAAGTGTAACGATCCCGCTTTCAAGTTTTTCTTTTATGAAGTGTTGATCCACTTCAAAGTGCTTCGTCCTGTCGTGCAGCACCGGATTCTGTGAAATATGTATGGCAACCTTGTTATCACACATCAAGGGAGATGCCTCAGATGGTGCAAATCTCAACTCTCTCATCAGTTTCCTTATCCACAAAATTTCAGTCAGTCCCCGAGCGACTCCTCGAAATTCTGCTTCTGCACTTGACAATGCAACGACTTTCTGTTTCTTGTTTCTCCAAGAAATAAGATTTCCACCAACGAGAGTGAAATACCCGGATGTAGACCGATGATCAATTGGATTCCTTGCCCAATCAACATATGTATAAGCCCCAATTTTCAAATGTTCATGTCTCTGAACGAGTATTCCCGTGTCAGGTGACCCTTTCAAATATCTCAATATACGGAGTGCAACATCCATGTGGTCTCTCTGAGGATTTTGCATGAACTGACTCACAATTCCCACTGCATAAGCTATATCTAGGCGAGTATGGGATAGATATATCAACTTACCAACCAAGTGTTGGTATGTACTCTTTTCTGCTTCCTCAGCTCCTTCCACAATCTTCAAACCATGATTTAGTATCATTGGAGTGTCTGCGGGCTTGCTATCAAGTAATCCGGTCTCTGCCAGCAAGTCAAGTATGTACTTGCATTGAGAAATATAGATCCCCAGCTTAGATCTCGACACTTCAATCCAAAGGAAGTATTTCAATCTTCCCAGTCCTTCATTTCAAATTCCTAGAATAGGTTTCCTCTCAAGGTTTCAATCTCATATGTGTCATCTCCGGTGATCACCATATCATCAACATATATGATCAAGCAAGTAATCTCTTGACTTCTGCGCTTCAGAAACAACGTATGATCTGGATTGCTTTGAGTATATCCATATTTCTTCATAGCCATGGTGAACCGCCCAAACCATGCTCTAGGGGACTGTTTCAATCCATAGAGTGCTTTCCTCAGTCTGTATACATCCCCTGGACAAAAATCATCTGAATATCCTGGTGGACCATCCATATGCATCTCTTTTGTCAAGTCTCCATGTAGGAACGCATTCTTCACATCAAATTGGTTCAGGTGCCAATCTAGGTTAGCAGCTATCGAAAAAAGAATTCCGATCGTATCCAATTTTGCAACAGGCGAAAAGGTTTCTTAGTAATCAATCTCATAAGTCTGTGTGTAGCCTTTGGCTACAAGTCTGGCTTTGTACCTCTCAATAGATCCATCTGCTTTTTGCTTCACGGTGAACTCCCACTTACACCCTACAGGTTTCTTCCTTGGAGGTAACTGGCATTTTTCCCATGTACCATTTTCCTCCAAAGCTCTCATTTCTTCTTTCATTGTTGTCTGCCATTCAGGACTCCCCATAGCTTCAATCTCATTTCTTGGTACATCATCAGTGCATATCACAGTAGTGAAAGCCTGTGCAGACTCTATTAGGCTCCCCTGACCATATCAGCTAAAGGATACCTCTGAGATCTTGAATCATGATCTGGAGTATATTTCCTCGTCTTCACTACTCTAGTAGTTCAATGTGGAAGAGTTATCTCGGGGTGACAGGGATGCATCCTGCATCACGGTCAATCACAGAATCCACAGATATAATCTCAAGAGAATCTGTACTTACCTGGACATCCAGTGAAGGAAATAGCTGAGATGGTTCTTCCCGATCTGACTGTACTAGGTCAACATCGTGCTCTGGTGTGGTTGGCCTCCTTGACTCGTGAGACAGCTCTTGTACGTGAGGTACATGCATTGATGTGGATAATGGTGATGATGCGGTTGGTGCGTGAGGTACATGAGGCACCATTGGCGCATGAGTACTGTGGGATGAGTTATTTTGGCTTGGCACGTGAAGTGCATGAGTAGACTGTGGTGGCAAGGAAGACGATAGCCAATCAAGCGAGTCTGATCCACATGTCTCCCCCTGACTCATTAATTGAGATAGAAAAATATGGTAATACTTTGTCTCTACAAAATTGCAGTCCATAGTTGTGATTAATCGACTGTCTGAGGATTATAACATCGATACACCTTCTGAGAGCTCCCATATCCCACAAAGACACACTTTTCAGCATAAACGTCAAACATAGAACGATTGACTTTAGGGATATGAACATATACTGTGCACCTAAAAACACGTGGAGGTAATGACATGGATGGGGGAAGTTGAGTAAAATCAGAGAATGTCTGAATTGGGGTTCGAAATTTTAAAATTTGTGTAGGCAAACGATTAACTAAGTATACTGAAGTAGCAACAGCTTCAAGCCAAAAACTAGATAAGACACGAGATTCAATCATCAAAGCTCGGATTATTTTCAAAACAAATCTATTTTTTGTTTCTGCCACGCCGTTCTTTTGTGGGGAATAGGGACAAGAGGGCTGGTGAGATCATCCATTTTTCAGAGAAAAAATTCTTCATCTGACTATTGACATATTCACCCCCATTGTCAGATCGAAGAGGTCGAATTTTGGTTGAAAACTCGGTGGAAATAATTTTGTAAAAATGGGTGAATTTTTCGAATATCTAAGACTTGTTTTTCATAAAATAAACCCAGGTCATGCGGGAGCAATCATCAACGAACAAAACGAAATATTTTAACCCATGTCCCCCAATAACAGGAGCTGGTCCGCAAACATCAAAATGTACTAAGGAAAATATATTAGAAACACGAGTGTGTAGATAAAAATGGTTATGTATGGCTCTTGACCAAAATGCAAGTCTCACAATTAAATGGAATACTGGAAAGTTTAGGAAATTATTGACGAAGATAGGATTGAGATGAGTGACCCAAACGACGATGCCACAGTCATCTTTGGGGGTCTAGTGACTCACGAGTAAGAAGTATTCTCCCATCTGAAGCCACTTCATCAACGTAGTATAAGCCATTCCATCCAGTGCCATGCCTAATGATTTTCTTCGAATCAATATCCTGTAAGATACAGAAATTCAGAAACATCATCACCACGCAGCTTAATTCTCGGGAGATATGGCTAATAGATTGTAATTTATATGATAAAGATGACACATGTAAACACTTGGACAATTTAATAGAGGGGAAAATCTCAATTTCCCTGGCACCCTTTACGGGAACATAAACACCATTTGCAGTCTGAACCGCTTTCTTCGGAGTTCTCTCCATCTCAATAATATCTGATAAATCATGGGTGATAGTATCGGTAACTCCGCAGCCAAAAATCCATTCCATTTTCTTCCCGGAAATAGAATCTTTCACAATATGTGCTCCAGAAATATTAGTATCATGTATATTCAAAGGATCAGGCCCATTAGAATTTCTGTGGCCCAATTTTGCTCTTTTATTCCTGCATCAACCCAACATCAGAAATATCCCCACAATTATCGAAACAACCTTCTGGAAAAAAATTTGGCAGAAGGCGTAGAGGGGCATTTTGGTCTTTTCATGCCTCCACGCCTCCTACTATATATACCTGGTCTGGTGCAGGTTGAAGGAGTTAGAAGTCCATGAAGTCGAGTCTCGATTTCGTCGATTCAGATCCCTAAATTCATCGAGCCACTGGCTTCGTCTGAGCGGGTTTCTTCTCCGAGATGGTGGCCACCATCAGATACAGCGACATGGCCTCCTCACCATCCGTAGCTCAACTGGCCGCCCCTTCTTCCACCGCGGTTCGACCACTGGTAACTGTATAATTTCCAGCAATCCTTTCTCCAATGTCCCGAAATTTGACCATGTTCGCAATACGGGAGTTGGGATGATGGAATGCCGCTGTTTTCGGCATTTTCTGACCTTCGTTCCCATGGTTGGACTGCTCTGATAGTCGCACCGACGAACTGTGTAGTTCGAGTGTAGTGCTAGTCCTGACCCGATTTTGCCCGATGATGCTTGATTTGTCTCGTCGGTAGCAGCGACGTATGAGGATTTCAAGATCTAACTCCTCGTGGTTTCCCGGCGAATTGTTACATATGCAATATTTATTGAGGGCAACAGAAATTCTTTCAGTATAACTCCTGTAATGGCATCAAACTCAGGATTCAATCCTGCCAGAAACTTGAACAATGGATGTTCATTATGCAGCGTGTTGTGTTTCTTGATGTCCTTCATGCATTCCATCGGGTCGGGATGCCTTCTAGCAATTTCGGTCCACGGAGAGTTGCTCTGGGAGTAGTAATCCTCCAACTGCAACGACCCTTGAACGATTCTGTCTGCTCTCATTACCAGATTGAAGATCTGGAGACTATCTTTGCCAGTGTTGAATGTCCTGGCAAGAATCTTCCATAGTTCATACGAATTAGACTAATATATGTATTGTGTGACAAGTTTTCGATCTATGGACTTCGTAATCCATTGGAAAACTTGAGTATCTTTCTGTCGCCATGAGAAGTATTCTGGATCTTCCATGGTCGGTTCCATGGCATCGCCGGTAATATATTCCAGGCAATCCTTGTCGATAATCGCCAATTCCATCATCCTAGCTCATATGATGTAATTGTTGCCGTCTAGTTTCTCGTTGATGATGATTGATGCTTCCTCTTCATCCCTCGGTTTGGATGCTTCTTTTCAAGGCTTCAGAAATTCTTCAATTTTTTGGGAAAGGAGATTTTGTATCTCCAGATTCGTCATGGCCAATTCGCTTGACTTGTTGCTCATGATTTACTGCCTTCCTTCTGCCGAAGGATTCAATCAGTGTAGATGAAGAGCACGTCCTGCTCTGATATTATGTATGATTGTATGTTTTGTATGAATAAGACGCAAGAATTTTACGTGTTTCGAAAGAATTTCTACTCCACGGGAGGATCCTTAATCCTTCTTTTTCTTCTTTTTTCTCTTATGTTTTTCTTCACATTGTTTCGATACATGTATACATGTCTTCACACGTTTTCACACTCCTAGGATTGCGGGATTCTAGTTAAGGTAAAAGATTCATAATTATATTTTCCTTAATTACAATGACGTTCTACCCTTGAAGCTAGTGACGTTCTACCCTTGAACCTATTGATGTTCAACCCTTGACGGGAAACCTATAGAAAGAAAAAGCTAATGATTCAGATTTTTTTTGAGAGTAACTTCTACTCATCCAAACCTCTAGTGAAGAAGGAAACCATCCAACCTCCTTAAAACCTTTTCCGGCAAACCTCCTAGGGACGAAAGAGTACAGTACTTGTATTGTCACTTTTTACAATTTATGTGTGTGCATGCTTACCACCCTGAAAGAATTTTTTTTCTGCTAACTAAAATGCTAGTTAACAAAAAATAGCCTATATTATGAGGAACCAAGCGTCACATTCCTGGATTTTAATTGAAGTGGGACCTTCCTCGGAGGGTGACAGAATAGAGGTTGCAGGTCAGATAACTCCAGGATGGTGGTCACGAAGTGCAACAGCCTGGATTTGAGAAGACAATTGAGGAAATTGTTGTAGACTTTGTTACCCTCCAAAACACCAAATTTTGCTAGGGCTTTGGCTGCTTTGGCGGTTGCATCAACTTGAATTTTGTAGCTTTGTAACTGTTGGGGCTTTCCTTGGATCTCTAGTAGTATAAACCTTGATCTCCATGGACCTTGTAGCATGTCATCTAGTCCTGCGACTATGTGAGCGGAAGAGGCTACAGCACAATGTGATGAATAATAAGCGGAATTATAAAGAAGACACAAGGGTTTACGTAGTTCGACAATAGCTTACTCCGTGGGAAGAGCTCTTCCGTTTTTTGTGGTGTATTTCTACTATGATGTTTGGGGTACGTATAGCATAGAGTCCACAATCTTCATACACTCTCACAATCCCTATAATCACAGGATTCATATAAGGAAGGGATTTATAATTATCTCTTCCTTATTTACAAAGTCAATCTCTAACATTCCCCCTCAAGTTAGGTGGTGGAAAACCAACGCCTATCTTGGAAAACATATCATGGAAAGTCCAACTGTTCACAGCCTTCGTGAGGATGTCTGCAAGCTGGTCTTTAGATCTTATAAATGGAAGTGCCACAATTTTGCCTTCAAGCTTTTCCTTGATGAAATGGTGATCTATCTCGACGTGTTTGGTCGTTCATGTTGAACAGGATTTTCAAAGATGTGAATAGCAGCCTTTTTGTCACACATTAAGGGACATGCACCCTCAGGTGGAAAACTCAACTCAGTCATCAACTTAACAAGCCATAAGATCTCCAACACTCCTCTAGCAATCCCTCTAAACTCTGCCTCAGCGCTCGATTTCGCTACTACTTTCTAATTTTACTTCTCTATGTGACAAGATTACCTCCAACCAGGGTAAAGTACCCTGATGTAGATCGTCTATCCATAGGATTCCCGGCCCAATCAGCATCAGTGTATGCCTCAATTCTTAGATGTCCATGTCTGCCATATAAGACATCGATGTCAGGTGACCCTTTCAAGTATCGTAGAATCCTCAGGGCTGCTTCCATATGTTTCTTCTGAGATTGTGCGTAAACTGGTTCACAACCCCCATAGCATAAATAATATCTGGTCGTGTATGTGCAAGGTAGATCAATTTTCCATCCAAATGTTGGTACCTACTTTTGTCAGTTGCCTTGGCTCCTTCTACTATCTTCAATCCAAGGTTCGGCGCCATTGGTGTATCAACTGGTCTACACTCTAGCAATCCAGTCTCAGCAAGAAGGTCCTGAATATACTTCTGCTGCGAAATATAAATCTCGTGTCTGGACCGGATCACTTCAATACCAAGAACATACTTTAGCATCACAAGGTCCTTTATCTCGAACTCATGAAACAAGTTCCTCCCCAGTTCTTCAATCTCATCAATATCCTCCCCTGTAATAACCATGTCATCAACATAGAAAATAAGACATGTAATACCTTGAGCTCGTCACTTCAGAAATGGAGTATGATCTGAGCTACTCTGAATGTATCCACACTTTTCATAAATACGGTGAACCTTCCAAACCAGGCTCTAGGTGACTGCTTCAATCAATACAATGCTTTTTTCAATCTGCATACCTCATGAGACTGAAAACCAAACGAGAAACCAAGTGGTGGTGCCATATACACCTCCTCAGATAGGTTGCCGTGCAGAAACCCGTTCTTCACATCAAACTGGTGAAGATGCCAATCCAGGTTCGCAGCTAATGAGAATAAGACCCAAATAGTATCCAGTTTGGCCACAGGGGAAAAGGTCTCCGAGTAATCCACTCCATATGTCTGAGTGTATCCCTTTTCAACCAAACAAGCTTTGAACCTCTCAATCGTACCGTCTGCTTTCCTTTTGATGGTAAAGATCCATCTACACCCAATAGGCTTCTTTCCCGAAGGTAAATCACACACCTCCCATGTCTCACTCTTCTTCAGGGCATTCATTTCTACTTCCATCGCCTCTCTCCATTCCAAAATTTGCAATGTTTCTCTCTCTTTACAAGGAACATCCTCGCTATAAACGTCAATCGGAAATGCACGAGTCGACTGTGACATGCTCCCCCTGACGACATCAGCAATCAGGTGCCTCTTGGTCTTTGGATCATGCTCAAGTGTGAATTTCTTCCGAGGAACGCACCGGGTAGACCTCTCAGGTAAAATCTGAACAGGAGTAATAGGACATGGAGAACCTGCATCACTGTGAATGTCCACAATATACAAAGAATCAACAAGCTCAGGAGGTGATAGTGTACTTATCGGAGTATCCATCGAAAAAGACACTTGAGGTTGCCATGCTAGGTCTGACTGTACCATATCACCGTCGTGTTCCGGAGCAGGCAGTCTACTTGACTCATGATCTGGCTCAGGTAGTACTCGTGCATGAGGCACATGAGATGATGAGGGTGGAATTAAAGTGGTTGATAGGGGCAACAATGTTTGAGGCACTGTCGGAGATTGTTGTGGTGACTCGCTGAAGGAAGGGCTCAACCAATCAAGGACGTCACTAGTGTTACCTGTCTCCCCCTGACTCCTTGATTGGGTAGGTGTATGATAGAAGTACTCACTTTCAACGAAGTCACAGTATATAGTGACAAATATCCTACGGGTAACAGGATTATAACACCTATACTCTTTTTGGGATCTCCCATACCCCACAATGACACATTTTTCTGCACAAGGATCAGACTTGGATCAATTCTCCTTCGGAACATGAACATACACAGAGCAACCAAAAACTCTTGGAGTCATAGTCAAGGGTGGTGAAATTCGAGAATGTTCAGATAAAACCTGTATAGATGTACGAAAATTCAAAACTTGAGTAGGAAGCCGATTGGCAAGATATGTGGCTGTAGATACAGCTTTAGGCCAGAAATAATGCGGAACCTTTGACTCAAACATCAAGACACAGGTAATTTCAAGCAAAAAATAATTTTTTCTCTCAACTACACCATTTTGTTGAGGGGTATAGGAACAAGTAGTTTGATGCAATATACTATTTTCAGAGAATTTTTTTGCATTTTTTGATTGACAAATTCCCCCCCACCCCCACCCCCATTATCAAATCGAACGATTTGGATTTTCGTTTTGAACTGAGTAAAAATCATACGATAAAATTGAGAAAATTTCTCAGAAATCTCAGATTTGTGACGGAGAAAGTACACCCAAGTCATTCTAGAACAATCATCAATAAATAGAATAAAATATTGAAATTCCTGTCCCCCGATCGACGGTCCAGGACCCCAAACATCAGAGTATATCAAGGAAAAAATATGAGGTTACACGAGTATTTGAAAGAGAAAATAATGCCTATGACTCTTAGCTAAAATACAGGTTTCACAATTTAAGAGAGTACTGGAAGATTGAGGAAATAACCGGCAAAGATATTTCTGAGAAGGATGACCAAGACGTTGGTGTCACAACCAACTTTTAGATTGGATTGACCCATGAGTCAAGAGTGTCCTTCCCGGCATCGAGTCCACTTCGTCAACATAGTATAAGCCATTCATCTCAGTGTCACGCTCAATTATCCTCCTCGAACTTATATCCTGTAATACACAAAAGGTAGGATACATCATAACTACACAGTTAAGCTCTTTCGAAACATGGCTTATAGATAACAATTTATATGACAATTATGGGTACATATAAACAGTTAGATAATTTTATAGATGGAGAAATTTCAATGATACCCCGCCCCCTTAACAGGAGCATACTCTGCGTTTGCGATCTGCACCACCCTCTTCTTTGAATCTTGCAAATAAACAATATCCGATAAATCATTTATAATAGTATCTGTGACATCACAATCGAAAACTCACTCATAATATTTTTCACTACTCGCCCCCTTTATGATATTAGCATTTCCGGTTGGCCCAGCAAATAAATCCAACTCATTTTTCTTCACACACTTATCCATGTCAAATGTCACGTCATCAAAATCTCCCACATCACTAATAGGCATCAACTGAGTAAAATATCCAAAATATTGAGGAGTAAATTGTGGAGGATTCACATCATCTTTCTCAATTTTCCTTTTCACACTATTTTCTTAAATTTGACTTTTCACATCTTCAAGGACAAATCTTCCCAACAAACTTTCTTTCTATCAGATTCATAATTTCTAATTTCCTTTCTATTTGGGAAACGAGGTTCCAGGTTGTAAGCTTTAATGGAGTCTTGGTCGGAAAAATAGACGGTTGGGATGGATCGAAACGCAGAATACACGATGCCCAAAATGATGGGACCAAAAAGTCGTGATGGATGCACGAGAACTTGTGATAGAAGTGTGCGACGAAGATCTATGTCTGGGCAGATACACTGGTGGAGTCTACAAAAAATTGTCGGAAAACAAAGTAACTCGGCAGAAGTTGAAGAAAACTTCCATAACTTATTTCTCTCTTGTTGAAAGAAGAACCAATTCTGTCTGTGAGTTCAGGATCAGATTGTTGAGGAAGCCCATGTCGTTGGTGCCTCCTAATTATTGACGGTGGTTGAGAAAAAACCGCATCATCGATGATGGTCGCGGGAGCCTCATGATTCTCAACCATTTTTGTACGGCAATGCATGCCGGAATACCAAAATTTAGGCATGAATGCAGCTTTCAGGATCGAAAACACTACTCTGATACCATAATATGTGGAATTATAAAGAAGACACAAGGGTTTACGTGATTAGCCAATAGCCTAATCCACGAGAATAGCTCTTCCGTTTTTTATTATGTATTTCTACTTTGATGTTTGGGATACATATAGCATATAGTCCACAATCTTCACACACTCTCACAATCCCTATAATCACGGGATTCATATACGGAAGGAATTTATAATTATCTTTCCTTATTTACAAAGTCAATCTCTAACAATGAAATTCGAGATGCATGATTTGCTCAAGACCTTGCATAATAGCTGAGGAATCGGCTTCTGTAGCTGGAGACTACAACAGGGAGGCTATGGCACAAATGATTTCCCCTGTGTTGTGTAATATTATGCAACCTCCTCCAACTCGCTGTGTGTCACTGGACCAAAAATTACTAGAGATCAGTTTGATAGAATTGGTGTTCAGTGGAGACCAACTTACCTGGGCAATTGATCGACTGAGTTTGAGCTGGAGGATAAGTTGATTTGCATTGAAACTGTTTGATTGTTGAATATGATTTGTACAAAGAGAAGACACGAGATTTACGTGGTTTGGGAGAATTCCTACTCCACAGAAGGATTTTGATCCTTCGTTTGTTTTCTTTTCCTCTTTCTTAATGTTTTTCTCTTTTGTTGAGGTTACATATATACACACACACATGATCTCCACAATCCCACAATCCCTTAATTGTCGGGATTCTATTATAAGATAGGATTTATCTTATCCTACCTTAGTTACAATATCTCCTATATCTCAACACTCTCCCTCAAGTTTGATGTGGGATACCCAACACCTAACTTGCACAAGACTTCACCAAACGAGTGGCCATTGACTGCTTTAGTGAGGATATCTGCCAATTGATCTTCAGATCGAACGAAGGGAAGTGTTATGATTTCACTTTCGATTTTCTCTTTGATGAAGTGACGATCCACCTCCACATGCTTGGTTCTATCATACCATACTGCACCGGATTCAGTGAGATTTGAATCACAACACGGTTGTCACATCTCAGAGGGCATGCCTCTGTTGGGTTAAAACCCAGTTCTGTCATCAATTTCCTCAACCACGAGATCTCCTTAATCCCTCGGGCTATTCCTCGGAACTCTGCTTCTGTACTAGATAATACAACCACCTTCTATTTTTTACTCTTCCAGGTAACTAGATTACCTCCAATAAATGTGAAGAACCCGAAAGTAGAGCGACGATCCACTGGATTCCCAGCCCAGTCAGCATCGGTATATGCCTCAATCCTCAAATGTCCATGTTTCTGATACAAGACCCCAGTATCCGGCGATCGCTTCGGATATCTCAGTATCCTTAAGGCTGCAAACATGTGATCAACTTGGGGTTTGTGCATAAACTGACTCACAACCCCAACTGCATACGCGATGTCTGGACGAGTGTGTGACAAGTAGATTAACTTGCCTACCAAGTATTGATATTGAATCCTGTCTGTCAGCTCAGCGCCTTCAACTATCTTCAGTCTGTGACCCAAGATCATAGGTGTCTCTGCTGGTTTACTATCAAGTAGTCCTGTCTAGGCAAGCAAGTCTAAGATATACTTCCTATGTGAGATGTAGATTCCCTGCTTTGACCGTGATACTTCAATCCCTAAGAAATATTTCAATCTCCCTAGGTCCTTCATTTCAAATTCTGTGAATAGCCTCTTCCTCAAGTTCTCAATTTCTTCCTTATCATCCCTAGTTATGATCATGTCATCTACGTATATGACTAGACAAGTGATTCCCTGATCTCTCCTCTTCAAGAATAATGTGTGGTCGGAATGACTCTGTGTATACCCATACTTCTTCATCACTAAGGTGAAACGCCCAAACCATGCTCGGGGAGACTGCTTCAGACCATATAAGGCATTTTTCAACCTGCATACCTCCTTTTTTAAGAAAATCGTGTGAGAAACCAGGTGGTCCTTCCATATATACCTCTTTATTCAGATTTCCATGTAAGAAGGAATTCTTTACATCAAATTGATGCAAGTGCAAGTCCAGATTTGCTGCAACAGAGAATAGCATCCTAATAGTATCCAATTTGACCACCGGAGAGAAGGTCTTCAAATAATCAATCCCGTAAGTCTGTGTATATCCCTTAGTCACCAGTCGAGCCTTGTATCTCTCAATAGAACCATCAACTTTCCTCTTAACTATAAATACCCATCTGCAGACAATAGGTTTCTTCCCCAAAGGAAGCTGACATCGCTCCCAAGTCCCATTCTTCTCTAGTGCCTCCATTTCCTCCTCCAAGGCTCTTCTCCACTCAGGTCTGACCAAAGCTTCAACCTCATTTCGAGGTACATCATCAGTATACAAAGTGGCGGCAAACACTTGTGCAGACTCTGCTAGACTCCCCCTGACCATGGGATACCTTTGGGTCTTAAAATCGTGATCAGGGGTATACTTCTTAGGCTTCATACCTCGAATAGCTCTAGGTGGAAGAGCGTACCTAGGGGTAGTAGGCTCATATCCTGCACGAAAGTCAGATTCCAAAACCTGTAAAGTCTCAATGGGTACAGTGTTTACCGGATGTCCGTGGAAGGGTCTAACTGAGGTGGCTCATCCTGGTCCTGCTGTACTAAGTCGATAGCATGCTCAGGTGACGGTCCTTCTGACTCTGGGGATGGCTCTAGTGCATGAGGCACATGAGTAGATGTAGATGTAGAGGAAGACGGAAAGGTGACTGGTGTAGATACTTCAGGAGGTGTAGACTCGGAAGGTGTGACATGCGTCGACTGTGGTAAGCCTGAAGATGTGAGCCAATCGAGTGTGTCTATCATGTTCTCCCCCTGACTCATGGATTGGGTGAGCAACTGATAGTAGTATTCGATCTCGACGAAGTTACAGTCCATAGTGACAACCAGATGACCTGTCTTAGGGTTGTAGCATCGATATCCGTTTTGGAGACCCCCGTATCCCACAAATACGTACTTTTCTGTACAAGCATCAAATTTTGACATGTTGATTTTTGGAATATGCACATAGACGGAACATCCAAATACCCGAGTGAAATGGACATTGATGGAGGAATGTGAGTATAATCAGACAGAGTTTGTATGGGGATACAAATGTTTAAAATCTGAGTTGTAAGACGATTAGCCAGGAAGACGGACGTAGAGACAGCCTCGGGCCAAAAACTCGACGAGACACGAGGTTCAATCATTAGGGCACGAGTTATCTCAACAATAGAGTAATTTTTACGCTCAGCTACCCCATTTTGCTGGGAAGAGTGAGGACAGGTGGTATAATGTAGCATTCCAGTTTCACAACAGAACTCCTTCATCCGGGAATTAACATATTCCCCCCCCCCCATTGTCAGATCGAAGAATCTGGACCCTAGAGCCAAATTGGGTTAAGATCATGCGATAAAACTCGGAGAATATCTCGAAAAATTCTGATTTATGCTTCAAAAAATACACCCAAGTCATACGAGTACAGTCATCAATAAAGAACAAAAAATATCATAGCCCTTGCCCCCCATTGATAGGGGTGGGGCCCCAAACATCCGAAAGAACTAGAGAGAATATATGAGAAACACGAATATGTTTTGATAAAAATGGCTGTCTATGGCTTTTCGTCAAAATATAAGTTTCACAATTAAAAGGAGTGCTAGAAATCTTAGGAAAGATACCACGAAGATAGGAATGAGATGGGTGACCCAGACGACGATGCCACAGCCAACTTTGTGGATCCGGTGACTCATGGGTTAATAAGGTCCGTCCAACTGTAGCAACCTCATCACACATAGTACAGTCAGTCTCATTCAGTACCACGCCCAATTATCTTCTTCGAACGGATATCTTGCATAATACAAAAGCTTGGATACATTAGAACCACACAATTCAGCTCCTTCGAAATGTGACTAATAGACAACCGTTTATATGATAGGGAGGGCATATATAAACACTTGATAAATGTATAGAAGGAGAAATTCAAATTTTTCCAGCCCCTTTTACAGGAGCAAATGCACCATTCGCGGTCTGAACCGTCTTCTTGTGAGTATTTCGACCTCAATAAAATCCGAAAAATCAAGAGTAATTGTGTCAGTAGCTTGATAATCAAAAATCCACTCGGTTTTCTTTCCCAGAGTGGGCATTTCATTAACATGGGCTGCATAAGCATTAGATTTATGAAATTCAATTTTATATGGCACATTTCCCAATTTTCCGAAACTGGCCCAATTTTCGTCGGCCCAGATGTCGTAACCGGCCCATCTTCACTACTTAATTCATTTTCAGCGAATTCCCCAAAACACCATGCAGGGAAAAATCTTGCAGAAAATGCTGAAGAGTGATTGTAACTTCATACCTTTGTTACCAGTATAAATACCTGGTCCATGGGTCGGCTCGTGTAACCAGGTCTCAATCTCCAAAATACGGATCCCATCTCCCCGATTTGATTCTCCGCAACCTAGGTTTGCCGCTGTGATTTCATCGGAGTTCTATGTCCCTGTCGGTTGGTGACTGCCATGTGTGATGGCTGCATGTCCGCCCCGCCTTCCATACATCATTCGCCCACCGCGGCAACCTCTGCGACCTCCATGGTATCTGTTCAATTTGAAACACGACTCCTCCAGTGATTGTGAACTTGACAATGGTCGCAAAAAGGTCGCCAATATGATGAGCCATTGTCTCGATTAATGGCTTCTGATCGGCAATTCTGAGGTGGTACTGGGTTTTCACTGAGTCGGCGATGGGTGTTTACATCCGTCGCTCCTGGGCCATGCACCGCTAATCCAGTCCCAATTCCGCCCGGTGATGGAGTATTCGTTCTGCCAGAGGCTGTCCTATTGGATTTTTAGATCTGAGCGCGGACAGCCTCTCGTCGCACTATTACGTAGGCAACGTCTACTCAGGGCAGACGCGACTCCTTGAGTATATCTTGGATGATTGCTTCGTATACTGAATTTAGACCAGCCAGGAACTTGAACAATCGGTGTTCAGTTTGGATCTGGTTGAGTTTTCCAATATCCACCATACATTGCATCAAATTAGGTCTCCGGCGGTCGATCTCCATCCACAGGGAGTTGCACGAGGAGTAATGCTCCTCGAGTTGTAGTGACCCCTGCATGATTCGATCTGCTTTCATCACAAGATCGAATATTTGCAGACTATCTTCATCGGCATTTGAATGTCCGAGCAAGAATTTGCCACAATTCATATGAGTTTGGATAATAGATGAATTGGTCCACCCGTCTTCGATCAATTGCCTTTGTTATCCACTGAAACACTTGAGTATCCTGTTTTCACCACTCCTTGTATGTCGGACTGCCTTTCTGCGGTTCCTTGGCATCTCCGGTGATATACTCCAGCCGGTCCCTACTGATAAGCGTTATCTCCATCTTCCTGGCCCATAACACATAATTGTTATGATCCAACTTCATGTCAATGATGACTGCGGTTGATTCTTCATCTTTTTTTGATGACTTACTCCCTGTCTTTGACTCCACATACTGCTTGAATTGAGATTCGAGGTATTGTTGAACCTTGGTCCGAGGTAGTGTGATACTACCAGATTCACCATCCACCATGTTTTCACTTTTGGACTATTCTTCCTCGGTAGATCGCGAGATCTAGGTTTTTAAATTTGCTCCGATTCCATGTTTGATTGTTGAATATGATTTGTACAAAGAGAAGACACGAGATTTACGTGATTCGGGAGAATCCATACTCCACGGAAGGATCGATCCTTCATTTGTTTACTTTTCTTCTTTCTGAATGTTTTTCTCTTATGTTGAGATTACATATATATACACACACACGGTCTCCACAATCCCACAATTCCTTAATTGTTGGGATTCTATTATAAGATAGGATTTATCATATCCTACCTTATTTACAATATCTCCAATATCTCAACAGAAACATGTTTGTTCAGCCGGATCACTTGAGCAAAAGAAGCCTTAATGCTAGATACTCTCCCGAACCTGTACTTTAATCAAACTAACCATAGTTGAAGGGGCTAGAGCAGGGTTATCATTCCTCTTTTTACAACGATATTTCCAAATTTGCCAACAAATAACCAAAGCATTAGCTTGACAGATAAATGTGTGAGTGGCGCTAGCTTTGTCATTAAACCAAGTTTGCAATCCATCTATGAGCGAACCTGATGAGGGTAGTACTCCACAAATTCTCTCGTGGATCTTGTGACTTTACTGTCAGAAAACAGATGATTAATAGACTCAATTTGAGGGATATCGGTGCAACAAGAACATTTAGAGCATAGGTGAATGCCTTTAGATTGAGTTCTATCATCTATGGCAAGAATCTCATGGAGAGCTCTCCAAGCAAAAATGCTAATCTTAGATGGAATGTTGGGGTGCCAAATCTTCCTAAACAATGATAGAGTTGAACCTCTGTGACTTATCAAGTTCCAAGTTGATTTGTTTGTGAATTTACCTCTTACCTCAGGTTCCCAACATGGATAATTTTTACCTCTAAGGATGTGAACCCTCTGGATTTCACTTAGTGTAGCTGAGGTGGTAAGATCTTCTAAACATGTGCATGTCATGCATAGTCATATGTTGTATGCCTAACTAGAAGTCCTGGTGAGAGATACATATTATTTCTTTTAGTGCATTACCTTCTAGCCATCATTCAACCCAGATGTGTAGTGTTAATATGGGGCTGCATCAAGTTCTTTTCTAGGGAAATACCGAGATTCTGTAGTAAGAGTTGGTCTGAAACAAGGGTCGGGTGCCTGAGTTTGGAGGAGAACATTATATCCTTGATGAGAGCCATGACATGCAAGATCAGTCATGTAGACGAAAATTGAGATTTCTCGAAATCTGTGAGCGCATCGAATCTTCCAGATTTCCCAACAGATTAACATTGGTCTACTCTGTGCTCATATGCTACCTCCTTACTTCCTCTTACAATTTTCCTACAATAAAATTTCGGTTGCAGTTTAGACAAAGTCGTTAAAATAAAATAATTTTGATGGAAATGATATAGAGCACTCCATATCACACACTCCAGATACACTTTTGCCACACGTAATCATATCTTGATATAACTGGACATGTCTACGGGTCCGGCTATATATTAAAAATAACACTCACTTATCATCCAATGAACCTCTCACACATGGCATGAAAGTATTTGGAGTGTGGATATGAAGTGTTCTATAACATTTTCCATTTTCGATAGTCTACCATATGCGCCCATGTTTTCCATCATTCAACCCAGATGTGTAGTGATAATATGCGCCCATGTTTTCCCTGAATTAAGGATCTGCTATTTGGCCTCACATTCGTACCTGGATTTGAGTTTTTCGTGTGTTTAGTCGTGCTACTTGAAGGGATTAAATGATTTTTTGGGGGAGCATGGTTTCTTGTGCTACATAAATCCTGCTCGTTGGCGATTTGGTGCAAAACAAACTGTTTTTTTCTTATTTACAGTTGTATTTGGGTTTTGTGTTTAATAGAAGAAATCTGTTGTTGTTAAAACGTTTTCATCAAGACGCTTTTGATTAAAAAAACTAGTATCCCCTTCCTTTTCGAACAATTAGGTTGATTTAGTGAATCATACTATCTTCTTGTGGCAAAAAAGCAACGGAAATTAGAGATTATAATCAGAATTGTGCCCTACTTAGCGAAAATCCTGACTTCCTCAGTGATCATATCCCAAAAAATTTGACCTAATTATTCATTAATTAAATAAATAATGATTTCGTCTCTAGTAAGTAGTAGACCCGAAAACCGCTCGCTGCCTTAATAATACGGCAATTGTAGGTGCGATTTTTTTGCACGAGTGGTTGAAGAAAATGAAGTTTCGAGATCGATTTCGTTATTATCAACAAAATAATGAAGAATGGCATATTCCTTTCGGGGGGTTTTATTGGTTTGAAAAATGAGGTTAGTAGGTTTTGTTGCAAAGAAATGTTTTCAAGCATACACAAAATTTAATATTATTACATGTACAGATTTTGATTTAGTGCTTGTTTTGCACAAAATGTTTAAAAAAATGAGTGTTGTAATATAAGTATTAATAACTTTTCTTTTTTTAGAACTTAACTTTTTTAAAAATACCCATATAATGAAATGTATTTTTACTTCTTAAAAATAAGTATAACATTTTTGTAATAATATATAAATAAAAGTATATTTCATGACCAAATTAACTTTATTTAATATATTTATTTTAATTCTTTCTAAAGTAATGAATCCAAATTTTTTTTATATAGCACATGGTCAGCAAATTTTGCAAACTACCCTTTCCGCTCTTCCGAAGGGCGCGAGTTTCTAATCAGGGCACTATTGATCGAAAATGTAGATTCAAATCAATGATTTGTTATTAAGGAAGACACTCTCAAACGGGAAACGTAAAGATAACAAAAAAAGTGTGCCTCATGTTGCGGCTTGACTTCTTGTCAAGAAGAAAAACCTGGGTTTTTGTTGTTTTGATATGAATAAATAAAGGTTATTTTAATAATATAATATTATGTTTGTTATATATAATTAAAATAAAATTTTAAATGATTATTTTAAAATTTTAAGTAATAGGTAAAACACCACTATTTTTTAAAAGTAAGAAGCAGAAGTACTTTTGCGCAAAACATGCATTTAAAAGACAGTTTCAAAAAATTAAAACTCTAAATATATATAAGGGACTAGTTCCCCACCCCTCAATCTATCACTCATATTATCACTCAAATCTCATCCATTGACTTTACAAAATCTAATGGCTACTAAAAATTGTTGAATTTAATAAAAACAAATAATTAACACAAATGGCCTAAACACGTGGCCTTCTTCTTCATCAATCCCATATCTCACCTACCTACTTATCCCAAAAAAATCTCACCTCCGTCGTCAATCTTTCTCCTCCTCCAACCTACCCAAAAAAAAAAAATCTTTCTCCTGTACAATGGGGGTCTCCTCCTCCAACGCACCACAATTCTGACAATTCGACAATTCTGGTCTTCCAACAATACTTCCGAATTCCACATTCCGTCTCCAAACAATCCTTCTTATTTCGCCAGGATGGGGGGTCTCTTGGGGATGAGGATGGCGGGGGACGGCGGAGGAAGGGATGGGCTCGCCAGGGGATCGCAGG
>JAOYMZ010000750.1:0-16395 GCA_025802335.1 Pinguicula primuliflora | reverse complement strand
AGCTAAAAGGCGAAGAGCTGGGATGGTTCCACCCTTGTTATGGGTTGCGCCATTTGTGGTTGGAGACCCCATTCAACCGCCTGGGATGAATCCAAAAAGCAGTGGGTGCTCCCGGAGTCGAGGAGCAGTAGCACCTCATGTCCCTGAATCATTCCTTGGATTTTCATCTTATCGGCGTGCAAATTCCCCGTCATGGCATGAATTGAGGTCACAACATCCTCCTCAGTGTCACCTTTATCCTCATTGCTCGTGTCCGCCTTAACCTCAATAGAGAACAGTCGCTTGTAGACGTGACCCTTGACCCATTCGTTGTCACAATGGAAACACAATCCTTGCGCTTTTCATTGGGCAAATTCATTTACGGAGAGCCTTCGTTTGTCCTGTTGTCTGGGGAAGGAATGCGTAGTAGCGATGGCCTTAGCTGTTTAGTGGAATGGCACCACTTGTGGAAAAATGGACTGTGAGCTTGCTAGTGAACGAGTGTGAACGTATGGGAGATGGGTACGAACAAAATCCTGTTGTTAGGCTTCTTGACCGCGTAGATGGATTTACTCTCATATGCTTTAGGGTAGGACATTGCGTCGAAGACATTTTGTGGATTCTTCAAGCCGACGTCCACCCTAGGTCATGATCTAATACTTTTAAATTCAGGGACAACAACAGCCTAGGTCTGATTCTGTCAGCCCCCTTTGTAATCCCCGCAGCTAGGATATTCAAGCAGTTGTTTAGTCCTTCACCATCCCGACCGTTTTGGTGAAGAGCTACCAATTTCGTTACGGGTCCATGGACGCCTGGTGGGCTAAAGTGCTAGCAAAAAAGTTTGCAGAAATTCTCCCACTACAGGTTCTATGCCTTATGCTCCATTCGTCTCCACCATATGTTTTCGTTGCCTTGGAGGTAGTACATCGTCGTGGCCAATGGCAGAATCAGACTCATATTTGGGTCCGGGCTAACTTTTTTGTTAGGACGGGTCCAATTCGAGCCTATTAATTCTTGGAAAACTCAAAATTGGGCCCGGGCTATAGCACGAGCCCGCCACCCCCTAGTTTCGCCATTGGCCGTGGCTACCCATTCATGCACTGGGATCGATTGATGCATAGAGAATGACACGCATTTGTTCAGCCATACTTTGACCCCTTCTTCCTTGGAATAGATTAGGGGGTCCCGTCTGAAAGGGTCGCTGAAACAGCCCTGTCCTCCCCTCGCATGTTCTAGCAGTAGCCTGGCTAGTTGGTAGATGGTTGGTAGCTCGGTGGAGGAGGAGATAAACTATTGTAGGGGTTCATGAATACTTGATTGACGATATTTGGGGAAGGTTGTCTCTCTTTCATTCCTTCAGTATAGTATGGTGCAGGAGGGCCATAATTGGATTGTGCAGCAGTTGAGAAATTCTGGGGGGCAAATGTGGAGTGGCTCTGGGTTGGACCATACAAATGCAGGCTAAAACCTGGAGGTGGTGGGACTGTGAAGGAGTCCTTGTGTTGTCATGTTTTCACGCTTTCATTCAGAATTGGATCTCCTTCCAATTCGATAGAATCAGAGGGCCCTTTTCCCTTGTCCCCTCCTGTTTCAGTGCCCTCAATAGGCTTGTTTTGTGAGACTTGTGTTTCCATAAACTCCTGCATCATATTATACATATCCGGCATACTTTTCTGAACATCATCCTTGAATTGATCAAATTGTTGTTGCAAAACTGGGGTTGGCTCCATTGGGGTGGAATGATCCACTCCCGTCCATGATACCAACTTGTTAAGTTCTCTGGACCGTGCTCGAGTGATCGCGCCTATGAATCAGCGAGGAGCAGGAGCTTGGCTCGAATCTGAGGATGTGCAAAGAGATTCAATGGTTGAAAGTAGCAGTGAAGACAGTTAAGAGCTTGAAGATGAAAACTGGTAAATTTATTAAAGTAGAAAATTTGGAAGACGATTACAACTGGATGTTGGAAATCATTCACATTTTATGAACATCTATAATTGTTATTTGATTCATGTTGTTGGGCTTAATTGTGAACATATTGTAAGCCTACTATCTCATGGTCCAATGTGGTTGACAGCTAGTGTAGGCCTATTTAGTTGGCCTAATCCTTAATGCGTAGGATTGTGGATCCAACATTTTGTTATTAGACTAAGTCTCTCCTCCTATCTATATAAAGGACCTTCCTCACCAATTAAGGTTGTCATATTCATTTTTCACGATATATTTTGAAGGAGAAGACTTTTCCTGGCTCTTGAACTTCGAGTTCTTCGTGTGTTTGCATCATGACAAGTTTTTCACCACAAACAGGTACGTTTTCTGCTGCGTAATTTTCATCTCAATACATTCACAGAGCTTATAGTTATTCCAGTACTGGAATCTAAAATGCAAAGCATAGACTGGAGTTACTAGATGATCTTTATTATCACTAGTACTTGCTCTTTTATAGCCACGAGCTTACAACGGTTATTTACTAACAAATGATGAATGATAGCTGATTTCCTTCTTGATCAAGGAATGAAGATCCACCCACCCACTTGTTTCGCGATCTGACTGATTTCAGCTAATGGTTATTTTCCATTCATGTGCTGGCGGGTCTCGGCATCCTGAATCTTGGGCCTGCGAGTGTACACAATGTCGTCTTTGATGTTTGGCTGGACCGTGGCCGTAACCGTTTTCTCAACCCAGTCTAAGTCTTTGCTGTAGTACCTGTAGTGAATACAAGTTCTTGTGGCATCTTTCTTGGTAGCATATATATGAGCCAATAGGTTAGGTTTAACAGAACTTAAAACCGATTTATCAAACTTTGCTACATTCACTCGCAATTTATAGCTTCCAATCCAAGTATTGTTTAACTTTATTTCTAAAATTTTATCACTACCAGTATGTAGAAAAGTAAAAAAAGACAAAAACCAAACCAAACTCAAATTTTCTAGCTTTAGAGAAAGTGATTGCCTGCCCCTGGGCTTCCTGGATAGCTCTCAAGTTGTGTGCATTGTAACTTTGCGAAAAATCAATATTATAGAATACTTTTTTGTCTCTGTTATCTTCTCTAGCATCTGTCTGTTGCCATACTCTCGTCCCAAGCCTACCGTAAGAAGGAACCATGTTCCATTCAGTTCCCGCCTCGCCACTATAATCACTCTCCATAACCTACATGGCCTGAGAAGAGTATCAGCTTCGACTATTGTTGCTACATTTTTCCCCTTCCTTACCTCCTTTTGGTGCTGAGTTGACCATTGGGAAATTGTGACACTGATGTAGGGCATGGCAACTAAGAGTGTTGGGTAGTTACCTAAATATTGTGTCCTATGGTTGGTGGTGATCTGCATCTCCCCCAGGCGCATAATGTGAGTTCGAAGAGGTGAGGTGGGCAATCAAGGTATGTTTTTTTTTTCAATCGTGGTATGGGGTAGGTCTCACTTTCCTCTTATGTCTTGTCGGCACTTGGAGATTTTTTGTTTGAGGATTTTGCACAAGACGTTAAAAATATATATATTAAGAGCCTGGGTACTAGGACATATATCATTTAATCAAATGAAGTCTCGAAACCAACTGGGGCGATGGCGTATTTTCTTTCTGAGACTCTAATGACTAAAATACCCTCAAATTTGTTGAATTTACATCTAAACCAACTATAAAAGATTGATCGATTTATCGATCTGTCTATTCATCTGTTCTTCACATTGCATACAATATGAACCATTTTGCAATGTGTTCTGTTCTATAGAAGAAGAAGAATTTGATCCGTCGACCCTACATGAACACATTGCATACAGTATCTCATGGTCCAATGTGTTCTGTTCTATAGAAGAAGAAGAATTTGATCCGTCGACCCTACATGAACACATTGCACGTAATCCTAGATTGAGCCTATTTGTAACGTGAGGCCGTTATCGATCACTTCAAACTGGTTTGCTCACTTGTTTGTTCGTTTCCGATTTAATATTCGCTGAAATTCTATGAGTTTTTTCGAAATCCGGTTATTTTTCGAATCTTGCAAAATTCAGTACAAATATATTGTGGGTTATCAATAATTTGTTGTTCTATGGTTGCTGTTCATGTAATTTTAAGCATTTGGTTCAGATTTGGATTCTAGTTTTTTTTTTTCAAACTCAGTTATTGTTTGAATCTGGCAAAATTCAGTCAAATATGTTTTGCATTATCAATAATTTGTTGTTCTATGGTTGTTGTTCATGTAATTGCGAACATTTGGTTCTACTTTGGATTCTAGGTTTTTTTTTATAAATCCGGTTACTAGATTCATGTAATTGCGAGAATTAGGTTCAAATTTGGATAATGTATTCATTTGTGCATTCTCATTAGAGCATTAGAATGAAACGAGGTCTGTATATGACACAGTGAACAACAACTCGATTGTGGAAGTCCTGCAATGGCAAGGAACCATTGTTGGTTGGCGGATTCATTGCTCCGATGGAGAAATCTAGGAAGTAAAGCGGTTAGTTTTCATGTTGATGGTTTTATGGCTTAACGTTCTGCATATTTTAGTTGTAGTCACCAAATGACTACAAATGACAGAGAAGAGAGCTCATATAGATTTGGCGATCCCATCTACCAATTGATGACTATGAATCCTACACAATACGTCATCGATAAAATTGAAGGGATGTTCTAGGAGGATGTGAGTAACCATCAAGAAAGAAATAGTGCTGAGAAGCATATCAACCATATCAAGACATGTGTGATCTTAGGGAGGAGTATGCAGCCACAAATTAACAAGCTACTGAGGACAATGAAGAGCATCATCAAGCTGAAAGTCCAGTCAAGGCACCAAGTCGTGCAAAAACTAGCAGTGGTGAGGGTGGTGGAGGTGAAGTCGGAGATATTGGTTCTGTTGAACCACAAATAAGGAAACTGAGGAAACGGGTGTGGCTAAAGTCGGAATAATTAGCCTTAACCCAAGCACCCAAAGAGTTTGTGCAAGAGGGTATGTGGATGTAGGGAGGGTTCAAGCCTGGCTTCTAAAATATATGCGCTTATAGGATCCGAGCAAGATCCAAGGGACAATTATCGAGGAAATTCTACACGCGAAGTCTAAGCTTCACGTATGGAAGATAACCTACTCATGTCTCTCAGATTTCATGGGTATGAGTGGCATCTCGGTTGATCCACAATGCATCAAATTGTGGTTGAAGTGGACAATGATTAGGATGCCATAGTCAGAGTACGTAACATGGGTTGATAGTTTTGAATTTGTCCATTTAACAATTTACATTATTATTCATTTTAACAGTTTTCTACTCTTTGCAACAGAGCAACCCAGAGCGGTAAGCCGTTCCAATTTTATGAAGACTGGTGTGAAATCTTTGGGAAGGATAGGGTCACAGAAGAGTTGGCAAGAGATGGAAGTGACATGAAGGAGGATGAAGGGTCTAGGACAGTAGAGTACAATCAACCCGAAGACTTCTTCAACAAGGGAGAGGAAGGAGACGAAGCAACGACGAGGGAGAGGAAGGGAAAAATAACTGTCAAACCTCCTCATGTCGTGCAGGAAGAAAAGTAAGGTTGCTATATTGACTTCAAAAAGTTCCTCTCCTCACTAGGAAAGCCTCCTGTTTTCCACCAACCCAATCCACTGGCCAAGAAATTGTTGGACGAGTTTAAGTGCTACTGACACTACAACTTGTGGCAACAGTCTATTGTAGTCCGTCACCTATTGAAAGTGGAGGCCGACTACCAGATATTCAATGCTCTTGATGAAGACAACAGTGAAGAGTGGCTTGCGTACTTCATAGGTCACATTGATAAAAACTAAGTTTAGTTTTTAAACTTGTTTGGTTTGGCGCCTGTGAACTTGCTCGGTCTGGCAGTTATGAACTTGTTTGATTCGGCACTTGTGAACTTATTGTGTTTGGAATTTGTTTGTTTTATGTTCGTAACTTATTTGTTTTATGTTTGGAACTTGTTTGTTCCAGCTAATCGGGTGTTGGAAGTGTTGTTGGAAGCGCTCTTGCTTGCTGGATTTCATTTGGAAACACTTGTTTTCTTTTTTTGTAACAGAAGAATAAAATGGTAAGCATGTTCATTTAACTGTACACAATCAAACGGGAAGGAAACAAGTTGGCCCAAATCAAACGACATAAATGTACAACGTAGTCGAACGTTTACTCCGAGAAGGTTGAAATCAAATACAACGTACTCAATAAATGTCGCGAAATTTCCATAGCACCCGAACCCTAAGTATATAGATCCTAAACTCCAAGAGAACTTTGTGAAAGAACACCATGCTTGTACAAAAGTTTATCATTTCTAAACGCAACTTGCATTCCTAATCACATAATATAATGAACTAGAACTCGTGAAGTTTACTAGCAAATCATCCTTTTAATGGCGGAATCAAGTGTCGCCGTGGCTACCTATACTATACCTATAGTTCATTCTCTTCAATACAATTTTAATACATCCCGAGTTGATACCATCAAGTCCCTTATAAAGGTCAATATCAAAGTATTGTGGCGTGTACCAAATATTCAATAAACTGAACCCACAAAAGTTTAATCATCATCTTTATAAACCTTTGACTAATAAACATAGAATTGAGTAAAAAGCTATGTCCCAGGGTAACTACAATTGTACCTGAGTCCGATGGCAATTGTTCTAAAAGTCGCGCTTGGTGACACTTTGGCACCATCTAGACACTAGGCGGTACGTTGCCGCTCTGCATAGGGCATGAGCAACCCTACTAGGCAGTATATGACCCCTCAGTGGCCGTCGAGACTGATTAGGGGCCATTTAGACCAATTGGACTGCGCAAGGCATAAGCGATTGCCCGGATCCATCCCGGTGATCGCCTACTTTAATTGTTTAAAAATGTACATGTATCTAAGTCTACATATATAGGTAAAATATTTTTTAAAAAAAATTGTTGGCTTTAAGGTAAAGTAAATCGCCTATTGGAGTTGGATCTTACAAATTGTTTGATTCTTGTAGTCCATTTACGGTTGTCGGCTGACTAAAAAAAGGAAGTAATCCTCAGCAATTTTCACGTGTTTAAATCGCATTGAGTGGACCGGTACACACTCACCACCGCCCAAATATCACGACATGGTCAAATGGAATTAGTTACTTATCAAAAAAAAAAAATGGAATTGGTTCCGTCTTATCTTTTTTTTTTTCGGTAAGTATGGTTCCGTCTAATCTAAAATGAAGCACCAACTCATTACAATTATTTGAAAAAAGACACTCATCATTCGGATTCAATTAACAAATGCTTTTTACTTCATATTTCACCAGGGTATAATGCAATAGAATAATGCTACATGTCCCAACACTTTGTCCCTAATTCATCCCTATAAAAATAAAAGATTAGTTATTTAACATACAAAATTCTTAATGACATTTAAATGATAGACTAAACTTGCAAAATTCTTAATTAAATTACATGTAGGGATGAATTAGGAACAAAGTGTTGGGACATGTAGCATCACTCAATGCAATATACCTTCCTATCGTTTAGGGTAAAATTATTTTAGCCCCTTCTGATTTACAAACTAATAATCTATTTTTTTGTGTTTTTAACAAAAATTAATGCACCCCTTAATTTATTTTAATTAAAATTGATAATGAAAAGATTATTTGAAAAAAATTATCCATAAATATAATTTATTATTTGATAAATTAATATAAACTATCTGAAAATTTTGAAAAAATTAAAATTAAACATAAAACATTAAAAAATATACAAAACATAATAAATAATAAAAAGATTTTAAAAATCCACACAAAAATAAAAAAATCAATTCCAATTTCATAAAAATAATTTTAAAAAATATAAAAAGACAGAAATTTCATACAAAATTGAAAAAATCTGTTAAAAATTAATAAAATCGTACAAATTTAAAATAAAAAAATATAATTTTTGTAAAGTTTTACCGATTTTTAAAATAGTTATAACTTAAAAAAATTACAAAATTAAATGTTTATAAAATATTTAATTTCAAAATATCTTAGGAAAAAGTATATATAGTAAATTATTTTTTTTAATTTTTACATATTTTTAAAAACATTTATATTATGTATTGCCTATTTTGTATTTTTTACATATTTTGTAGATTACGGATGATTTCCATTGATTAGAGAGCAAATTAGCTCTGTCACATGTGAGCAGATACCAGTTATAATTGTTCATTTTTATTTGTATTTTATATAATGCTAATACATATTCGATCTTAATATATATATTTGAAAAGTAACAAAAGAACAAACAAACCCAAGTGGGTTGTTCTAGTGGTGGAGGACCTGAATCCCACATTTGAGGATGTAGGCTCAAATCCCACTGGAGGCAAAACAACTCATTTGGGCCACGGCCTAGGGCTTTGACCCTAATTCAACCGGTTCGTTCGTGGGATCGCCGTGTATGAACCCCTATTGGGACTAGTCAGACCCGATACCCATAGGTTATCAAAAATAAAAACAAAAGAACAAAAAATCAATTAAACCTCGTTTACATTTTTTTGAATTATTAAATAATAATTTGACAATTGGAAAAATTTTAAGATGAAAAAATAAAATAAAAAACTCAATTTTTAGTATTTTAAATAGTATTTTTATAATAAAAATGAATAAAATTCAATAAACTAATTAAAGGGCAAAACTGTCTTGTTTTATCATTTTTTCTTGCTCACTCTTAATACCTGTGAGTGTAATACACGCGGGGTAATTTGCTCTTTTTTAAACTATAAGGGGGTAAACTGTCAGTTTTTAAACCACAATGGGCTAAAGTGACTTTACCCCAAACCACAATGGGGTAAATTGCATTTACTCGATTTCACCATTTCAACTTGAAAGTTTTTATTTGGAAAAGTTGCACGTCGAAGAAGAAGATTGTGTGTACCTATTATGATACGTATAATATTTTGGCCAACTTCATTCGCCGAAATGTCGAAATTAAAATATAAGAATTATTTAAAATCTTCATGCGCAGGTAACTTCTGACTTCAGCTCAACTGTCTAATATTGCGTCTCAATGGTCTTGTCTCCGGGTTGCGTATCAGGTGCGGGATTCTGAAATTCGGTTGTCTCCATTCGAATGAATTCTGTTTGGTTGAAAATGTCTCCAGATTGCTTAAAATGACAAGGGCATTTTTGGGTTATCACTTTATGGGCAAGGATAATTATGTCACATTTGAGCTTCGAATTAATTCCGAAATTGCCAACTAGAAAAGTCATTCAAAAGTTACTCCCACCAAACTTTTAACTTTTAGATTTTTTCTGACTTTTTTGTAGATAAACCAAAGGAAAAGCTTAGTAATCAAACACTCCAAAAACAGTTATGCTGTGGAAAAGGCAAAATGAGCTATGAAAAAGCTCTCGCAGACACTGACATTGTCACTCAATAATTTTGATTACGACAATTGGAGGTGATTGAAAGGTTTTGAGTTATGATTTTGCACATTGTAACTAAAGCTCTTGGCTGATTCTAGAACCGGCCTTGAATTTTAATTTTGATAACACCAAAAGAAAAAAAACAAAAAATATATAATTTTTGGTCTGTTTTGCAATTTTCATATTTATTTATTTTTCACTTTTAACTTTCAATCTGTGCCTGTTGCTTTTTCATGAGCCCTTGTATTAACAAGACTTCGTCTATACTTATTTAAAAAACATAGACCTTTTTTTTAATACAATGAAAGCTTCATGCCAAAACATGAAATTAACACAAAAACAAAGAGCAAAAACAGCTTCTCAAGGAGGATCAAATCAACGGGTTGCATTTGCAGGAAGAGAACCGCATGTAGGTTGTGAGGAAATGGAAGCTGGATGTAGCATACGAAACCTGGGCTCCCCTGTCCCATCCGCCCCTCTACGTGCAGGACAGGAAGCTCAACCCCATCATCCCCCACAGCCCCCCGTGCAATGGGTTAGGTTCTATTTGCAATGGGTTAGGTTCTATTTGCAACGGTGTCAGTGATCCATGCAGTAACACTGAATTCAGAGTGGCCTGAGAGCTCCCTTGTATCCCATGGCTAAGAGAACTATCGTGCACCATATCAATAAAGCTTGGGGCCATGGGAAATAAACATATATCACGCGACGAGTATGATAGACCGGCCTTTGCCATGCAGTCGGCTTCATAGTTGTACTTAGGGGGTGCGTATTCAATGGAGATCGTCTTACAAAGCCCTAGCTATTGCTTAACACAACCCAGCAAAGCAGTATTCAAAACATCAGAAGAACGACCCAAGATAAGCTTAACTGCCACTAAGCTGTCAGAACGTAGCAGAGCATCTGGGATACCAAGTGAAATAAGCATTTGCAGTCCATGCACCACAGCCCATAGTTTAGCCGAGGTAACAGAGCAGACCCCTAATGAAACGGAAAAGCCCTGGCTCCATTTGTTGTCTGTATCCCTTATCACGTCGCTGCATGCAGCTTTTTGAAGTTGACTGACAGACTACAGCATCTACATGGATATGGACTGACCAATCGTGTATTGTGGTACACACGGGAAGAGGAATGTTCTTATGGGCCAACACTTTAACCTCATGTTCATAGGCCTTCAACAAACCCACATAGGATGCCTGGATCATAGACACCAGCCCTGCATCTGATATCAGTATTGCCTGGAAGACTTCTACATTTCTATGTGCCCATAGTTTCCAACAAGTTATCGTGAAGAATTCCTGCGAAACAATACAAGGAGCAGAGGATCAGATATACACATAAATCCAATCCCTTAGGTTACTGAGGGAGAAAACGGGGAGGGGAAGGTTAGATAGAAGTGTGTGCCATATACGATGGCTTCTCGGGTAATCCCATAGCACATGCAACAATGTTTCCTCTCCAAGGCAGTAATGACAAGCTGGGCTAGTAGAAATAGGTCTTTCAAAATAATTTGAGCTTGTCCAAAGACAATTATGAACCACCTTCCACATGAATAACTTCACTGTTTCTTGAACCCACATAAACCAAATATGCTGTCAAATTTCATCCTTCGGGCTAGTAGCTGGTGTAGATCCCTTTAGGTGAGTAACGCCATAGCAGATTCGCAGGTGTAGATCCCTTTGGGTGAGTAACACCATAGCAGATTCGCAGGTGTAGATCCCTTTCGGTGAGTAACGCCATGTTCTCCTATCCTCAGCACCAACCACATTTGGTTGAGGTAACGCAAGGATCCACTCCATAATATGCATGGGAAGCCACCTAGCCAGTCTGCATGCATCGCATTCACCTAAGCTTATGCAAAAGATTTAACCTTTAATGAAAGGTATAAGGGAGAGACGATTAGTAATGCATGAGAAAGAAGAATAAAATCAAAAAGGGAACGACACGTTGGTCCAAAAGGATACTGAATCCCCCTTTCCAATAACCCATCTAGTGCATTCGTCAATCATCAAAAAATGCTTCGAAATATTCCTTCATAAATGGGAACCATTGATGGAAAGGAGGGTATGATATGTTGAGTTGCTATGTGAGAAATACTTAACAAGAACTATTTCCTTTCAGAGCCGACTCTCTCCAGTGACAAAATTCAAGGTCAACTAAATCATAAAAGCATGGTTAACATCTCAGAATCCATTTAAACCAAGGCCACCCATGCTTTCTTACGACATATCCTAGACCAAGAATTGAGGTGTGATTTCCAGTTCCCTGTGTCGCTCCCCCATAGAAAGTTATGTACCTCCTTATCAAGATAATTGCAAACGGATATTGGCAGACAGACTGTGTGCATTTGATATAATGGTAAGGCGTACAACATAGATTTGCATAAAATTAGCCGTCCCGCCATGGAAATTTGCCACGTCTTCCAGAATGTTGCTTTGCCACGAACCCTGATAGTAAGAGCATGATGAGTAGTCCTGTTTACCTTGCCATGCAATAAAGGTACCACAAGATACGTCCCTAGGTTCTGAACTTGCGGAACCCCCAACGTTCTTTCAACATTAGAAGTAATCAAAGGTTGAACATTTGGCAAAAACCATAACACTGATTTGCTTGTATTCACAACTTGGCCCGAAGATAAAGAAAATTCCATAAGAACTTGTGAATGACCAATGCTTGTTCCCTTTTCGCCTCTGAGAAAAGAATTAAGTCATCCGCAAACATGAGATGAGCAAACTTAAGTCTGCCCTGTCCAAAAAGCAAAGATTTCCACATACCCTCACGTGATACTTTGTCAATAGCATGCCCCAGTCGTTCCATGCACAGAACAAAGAGGTATGGAGAGAGAGGGTCACCTTGTCGAACACCCTTCTTAGGATGAAACTTCGGGCCTCTCGAGTCATCCCAAATAATTCGAGATGAACTAGTAGTAAGGGAAGACATGATTATGCGAGCAAGGTAAGCAGGGATTCCCACATCTTGAAGAGTATCCTGAATAAATTCTCACTCCGCTTTATCAAAAGCCTTGGCAGATCAATCTTAATAGCCAAATAGTCTTTTTTTTCCTTTACTTGAACGCATAGAATGCAAAGCCTCTTGAGCAGCAATTATGTTCTCCACAATATTTCACCCCTGAATGAAGCTTGATTGGTTTTGTGACACTAGATGAGGCATAACCACTTTTAAGCGATTAGCTATCACCTTGGCCACAACCTTGACACAAATGTTCACCAAGCTGATAGGGCGAAAATGTTTCAAGCGCCCAGGTTTAGAAATTCCGGGCATAAGTGAAATCATGCCCTTATTGGCAGATCGGGGAATAGAACCACTCTCAAAGACCTGGTGGACAAAGGATAAAAACGAGTTAGTAATTAATGACCAATTATGCTGATAGAAATTACCAGAAAATCTATCTTGGCCAGCTGCTTTATCCGGATCCATATCAAACAATGATTCCTTTATCTCTTAACTAGCAACCGGATTTGAGAGGAGCCTCTTGTGAATGTTCGATAACGCAGGGAAACAGCCCATTAGGGTTGCAAACGGATCAGATTCGAATTTTTTTTAGATTTTTTCGAATTGAGATTTTGAAAAATAATAACCATATCTAATCCACTTAAAATTGGATTATTTTAATAGGATTTTGGATTCGGATTTCGGATCTCTCGGTCTTCGATTAAAAAAAATTTAACTATCTCAAATGATGGAAATTAATTTAAAATTTCAATTAAAAATTAATATCTATTTAGTTAATGTCATAAAAATAATTTTTTTGAATAGTTATAGAGCTAAAGATTTAAGCTTTAGGATTAGAAGTATTAATTTGAAATTTATTTTTCATGTAAGCTGTAGTTAACTATTTAATATTAATATTATTTTCGTTAAGTCGATATAAATTTATTTCAGTAGTCACAGAGTATAAAGTTTAAGATTTATGTTTGATAATTTAAGTTTGAGATATTTATAATGCTAAAAATATAATTAGATCCTCTATATATTAAAAAAATAATAAAGTATTAATATTTAATTACTTTTTAGGATAAGTTAATTATATAAATTATCCAAAATATTCTAATAAAAAAATATTATAGTACATAATTAATTGACAGATTTCTTCCAATTGATAAAAGGAACATATCAATAAATTAAATAATTTATAATTGAGTAGCTATTTTTAAACTAATTAAATATAAAAATAATAAATGTTAAAATTTGGTAGTTGTAGGGACTTGAATCCATAACCTTTGGAAAAAGAAAGTAGATTGACACAATCCTTTACCACTAGATCAAATTAACATTTGTATTCATTTAGAATATCAATACATTATATGTTCGGATTGGATATCCGAAATTCTGATGTAAAATTTGAATTCGATCCGAAATATTATTTTTTTCGGATAATCCAAATCCGAAATTATTTGAACCGTTCGGATAAAATCCGATCGGATCGAATTCAGATTCGGATTTTCGAATTTTTTTGGCACTCCTACAGTCCATCAAGGTATAAATCGGGTGTAGAGCCACATCACCGAACATCTCACAACCAAAAATTAAGGAATAGTTTTCTGTGAACTTATGAAGCAAATTCAGCCTATTCGAGTATCAAAGGCGATCCTCTAATTGAATGCGCTTAGACAAGGGAGCCTTCCCACGAGGTCTATGACTGGATTGAAAGAATCAAGTGGTCCGATCACCGAGCTTTATCCAATTACACCGATCATCATGCCTACGAAGAAGCTCCTCTTGCAGTATGGTATTTTCAAACTCCAGTCGCACGGAAAGTTCCAAACCAAACCAAACATACTCAGTAAATTCCACCTTAGGCAGGGTTTGGGGAGGGTAAGATGTACGCAATCATACCCCCACTCCTCAACAGGATGGGGAGACTGTTTCCGTGGAGACTCTCAGCTTGAGGAAAATAAATAAATAAATAAATAATAAAAAATAAAAAAATAAAAAATAAAATAAGATAGGATAAAAAAAATAAAAATAATAATAATAATAATAATAAAATACTACTACTACCACTAATCATAATCGTAATCCTATTAATAGTAGTACTAACTATAGTAATAAAATAAAATTAAAAAATAAATAATAATAATAATAAATACTACTACTAATAATCATAATCATAATCATAATCATAATCCTAATAGTAGTACTAATCATTGTAGTAATAATAATAGTCCTAGTAATAGTGGTAATAATAGTAATTATTATTATAACAATAATAAATGTAGTAAGCGAATATACCAGAAATAAACTATTTACCTCAACCATACACTACATATATCCAAAATAAAATAAATGTCCACATAAATAGGGAACAAACTACACAGATAAAATACAATTAGGTGCAAATATCTACTAGTATATCCCACTATTTTCTATCGGCCTAGAGGTTCATACACAAATATCTACTCTATATAGTCTTATATATATTTAACCGTAATATGACGCCTCCAACTCGTCCTATCAGAGGTCATGTGCTCGGAGAGGTTTAATCCTACTAAATCTAATCGGATCTGCTCATCTCATGTTCTCTTAGGTCTCCCCCGTCCTCATCGCCCTTCGACTTGTAGTCCTTCGACCCTCCTGACGGGCTCGTCCACACTTTTTCTGCGTACATGTCCAAACTATCGTAACCTACTCTCCCGCAGTTTGGTACTTATAGATGTGACACCTAGTTTGTCTCTAAAGACTCCATTTGGAATTTTTTCTAATCTCGTACGACCACACATCCACCTTAGTATCCGCATCTCCACCTCTTCAAATTTCTGCGCATGCGATAATCTCATAGTCCAACACTCTGACCCGTAGAGCATTGCCGGTCTTATAATCGTCCTATAAAATTTTCTCTTTAACTTGAGTGGGACTTTTTTATCACACAACACTTCAGTAGCCGATCGTCATTTCATCCATCCGACCTTAAGGCGATGGATAACATCGCCCTCCAGACATCCATCCTTTTGTATGATGGATCCTAGATATTTAAAACTATCTTTCTGTTGGAAGATCTGGTCCGCAATCATAACGTCCACTCTACTCTCCTCTGTTTCATTGGCAAAGTTGCATGCCATATACTCCATCTTAGAACGACTCAGTCGGAGAACCTTAGCCACCAATGTAACTCTCCAATGCTCTAACTTATCAATAACCTAATTGGTACAATTGTGCTCCTGGTAGTCATGGCTGCTCATGGATGTAAAAATCTTGTGTTTTCATCATCTGCTACTGTCTACGGTTGGCCGAAGACTGTACCGTGCACTGAAGAGTTTCCCATTGGTGCTACGAATCCATATGGACAGACAAAGCTTTTCATTGAAGAGATGTGCCGTGACCTTTACCAGTCCGACAGAACATAGAAAATCATTCTATTGAGGTACTTCAACCCAATTGGGGCACATCCCGGTGGCTACATTGGTGAAGATCCTTGTGGGATCCCCAACAATCTCATGCCTTTTGTCCAGCAAGTGGCGGTTGGAAGGAGGCCGGCTCTTACACTCTATGCGACTGACTATGTTACCAAGGATGGAACCGGAGTTCGGGATTACATCCATGTTGTAGATTTAGCAGATGGTCATATTGCCGCTCTGAGCAAGCTATCTGATCCTTTTGTTGCTGGTTGTGGAGTTTACAATCTCGGTACTGGAAAAGGAACATCTGTGCTAGAAATGGTATCAGCATTCGAGAATGCTTCAGGGAAAAAGTACCTCTGGTTTGAGCTGAGAGACACAGGGAGACGCGGAGATGGTCTATGCTGAAACAGACAAAGCTCAAGTAGAGCTCAAGTGGAAGGCCAAATATGGGATTGAGGAAATGTGCAGGGATCAATGGAATTGGGCGAGCAAAAACCCGTATGGCTATCAAACTAACAAATCTTTGTCAAATCACTTTTCTCTCTGAAGAGACCTGACCTCATGTTCCAAGATCGATGATGCACTCTAAGAAAGAAATCAAGTTTGTTTGTGATACGAGAGAATTCAAGTCAATGGGTGATTTGTTGGGATTTTTTATGTAATTAAAAATCCTAGTTTAACTTGAATTATTAGTCCCTGTAAGAATTCTAATTGCATT
>JAOYMZ010000739.1:0-25421 GCA_025802335.1 Pinguicula primuliflora | reverse complement strand
AGATTGTAGTAAAGTTTAAAAGTTTATTAAAATAATAATAAAAATAATATTATAATATTCAAAATTAAAAAAAAAAACAGCGCGTGGAGGAACGCGTCTTCCGTTTTGGAATTGTCGTTTCATGTCCAAAATTTGTACAAAACTTGAGTTGAGGACTGTCGGGTTATAATATAGATGTTGCTATGGGGCGAGTTGGTTCAGCACGTGTACTTCCTGCCCATAGTACGAGACATATTGCTTCAAAGAGGTATTGTGCAGATCATATTCCTTGCTTGAAGTGATATCTGATTGCTAGCCTTTTCTGGGAGATATTAACTGAGTCTGCAAAGACTTTCATGACCGCATTATACAAGGACGATACACCGGAAATGTTGAAGAGGTATTACACAATCCTTCATGGAAGAAAGCGATGGAAGTGGAGATGGATGCTTTGAAAAAGAATGATACATGGGAGAGATGCAGACTGCCTGAGTGCAGATGAGTTTTCACAATTAAGAGGAAGGCAAAAGGTACATTTAAAAGATAGAAGGCAAGACTTGTAGCCAAATGCTAAATTCAGATATATGTGTAGACTACTAATAAGTGATTTCTCACGTAGCTAAGATCGATACTATTCGTGTTCTGTTTTCTATTGTAGTTAACATGGATTGGTCTTTGCATCATTTTGATGCAATGAATGCATTTCTATATGCAGACCTTGAGGAGGAGGTTAACATGAAACCACCACCCGATTTCTCTCAGGAGTTCCAACCTAGAGAAGGATGTAGGCTCAAGAAAATACTATATAGTTTGAAACAGTCTCCTAGAGCATGGTTTGAATACTTTACTTTTGTGATTTGGAAATATGGATGTATAGTAATTCAATCACACTCTATTCATGAAGAGGAGGAGGCAACAACGCATAACTTGTTTGATTATCTATGTTGATGACACGGTGATAACATGAGATGATCGGGAAAAGATTGATAAGTTGACAAGGCATTTGTTTCATGAGTTTGAGACGAAATATCTCGTAAGGTTGAAGTACTTTTTTAGTTAAGTGGTGAGGTCAAAATATGATATTTATATTGCTCGGAAAAAATATATCCTTGATTACTGAGTAAGACATGGATGTTGGAATGCAAACCAGCTGAAAGTTTGAAACACCTATGATGCCGAATCATGGTCTCGGAATTGTGGAAGTTACCTAACTTTTTGACAGAAAAATGTATTAACACTTGGTTGGTAAATTGATATATGTGTCTAATAACATGCCAGATATTTCTTATGTTATCGGGATTATGAGCCAGTTTATGCACAACACTCAGAATGAATAGATGGAATTTGCTTTGAGAATTCTAAGATATCTTAAGGGATCACCAGATACTGGAGCCCTTTTTCGAAAACATGGGAATTTTAGGATAGAGGTGTATACAAATGCACATTGTGTTGTAAATCTGGTGGATCGAAAATTCATTTCTGTTTACTTGATCAAGGACACTTTGTATCCCTTAATCAAGGTTTTTAGCTTACTTTTGTCCACTATTCATCACTACTTATCAAGTTCTGATTTTTTTTATTTCATATCCATTAGAGTCTTTTTTGCTAGATTTATGAAGATTTGAGTGCAAGTTCAAAAGTTTATCAAATTCAAAGACCTTTTGGAATATGAAGAAGGAAGATTTGTGTGCAATTTTATATTTAATCATGTTTTGTAACCCTCGATTCAGATTTTTACATGTAGAGCAAGGTAATTAATAGAAAATACAGCGTTCACCATTTTCCCCGGTTCAAGTTGCCAGAAAACAAGAAGAGGAGAGAGAAATTCTATTTCCTACCTGCATTGTGTGTTTTATGGTGTAAATGTGTGCCCCTTGCAGGAAAAGTTTGTAAGTAGTGTGTAGGGAAAATAACAGTTTGATCAATCTTATACCGAATACCAAAACTTCTAGAATTATAAGGGATCTCTTAGGCCTGTGAATCACAGTTTCCTTAAAATAAATTTGCCCTCTCCTAGGTGCTTTGAGAATCTGAACGTGTGTCTTCCAGGATACAACGGAGAACGAATAGTTTTACACAACACTTGCAACACTATTCCAACGAACTCGAACAGTGTCTTCCTTCTATCATCATGAACTCAAAATAAATGGGCCCATACAAAGAAGCAAGAAACAAAAAAAAAGTCTAGGCTCAATATTTTGTGCGTGTTTCAAAGCATGAGTGGATCCTTAAATAGGTGATATTTTTCCTACCATAAATTGTAGAGAATGAATAAAATTTAAGGAAGAAAAATTCTTCCACTTCATATTCCAACATCAATAAACATAACCTACTACTAATGGAGATGTTTAAGTTACACACATTTATAACCTCGCTACAAAATATATATACATTTGTGCTATGGACACATTAGTCATAGTATGCATGTACTTGGATGATTTAGTATTATTATTTTCAAATTAATCGACCACTTTAATTCGGCTAGGAAAGTGGCAAGAGGGCATGAAACATTTTTTTTATGCATTAAATTGTGATTTGTTTAGTTAATGTTCGCCATCAAAATCAATTGATGAATTGCCGTTAAATTAATTGATGACATGTCATTTAATTATTTTTAAATATAAAGTGTAAAACAAATCAATAATGGTATTGTTAATCTTTACTTAAACATGCATTACTTCATGAACGACATGTATAGTGATTAATGGCCACATTATGGGTCTTATTGTTATATAAATACTTTCACGATAAATAATGGTGTTGACAAAATTGTTACTACCTAAATTCGTTGGAAATGTTGATATAAAGAGAATTGTTAAATATTTATGAGATATGTGTTAAACAAACTTTTAAGACTTGTGCATTTTTTGGTATGATTATATTGTGAACTCCATAATAGATCTAATAAATTATTATATTTAATTTTTCATATTTCTATTTCAAGATTACTAATTTTAAGTTTCTTGAATTTAAAAAATAGTTGAAAATATTGATATAAATAATGATGAAGTGTTAGTTATTATGGAGACTCCTTAAGTCACATGGACAAATTGAGATATCATATGATGCTCAAACTCTTTCGAGGTTACATGGAAAGAATGGTCTCAGGGTAACATCTATTGTGATGGTTTTTGTAGGTGACATCTATTCCAATGTATCACAATAAAAAAGTTGGAAAAATTAATACTCTAATTTCAATGAGCATGATAATAAATTATATTGTTCTAACCCACGTAGTTGAATCTTGTGAGATTATTGAAATATGATTGTCCTATTGTTAGAGAGAATAAGCTACATGAAGTATTGAATGTTACAGATTTTGAAAGCATTTTGGCTTTCTATTGTAACAAATACTTTATTACATTCATCGATGACAATACAAGGTATTACTATGTTTATTTGATTAAAAGTAAAGATGAGGTTATAGAGAAATTTATTCTCAATAAGCAAGAAGTAAAAAATCAACTTAATAAGAAAATTGAGATGAATCGAAGTGACTGTGGTGGTAAATATATAGAACTATTTGGTGCATTTTATGCCCAATATGGAATAATTCACGAGGTCACTGCCCCTTACTCTCCATAATCTAATGAGATTGCAGAAAGAAAAAGTGGAACCTTGAAAGAAATGATGAACTCAATGTTAATCCGTCCTGGTTTACCACAGAGCATGTGCGGGGAAGTTGTGCTATCGGCAATTTACCTTTTAAACAAGGTACCTCGTAAGAAAGCTGAAAAGACCCCCTACAAATTGTGGATAGGAAGAATACCTTCCTATAAATACTTAAAAGTGTGAGGATGTCTTGCTAAGGTAGCAACACCGTTACCAAAGAAAATGAAAATAGGTCCTAAAATGGAGGACTGTATTTTTATTGGATACACATATCATAGTAGTGCATATCAATTCTTTGTGTATAAATCTCAAAATCCTTATATTCATAAAAACATAATAATGGTATCGAAAAATGATCGTTCTTTGAGAATGTATTTCCATCAGCAAGAGTCCAGACGTAGTAAAAGAGCAATGATAGAAAGATCTTTTGGATCAGATTTTCTAACCTATATGGTTGATGATGAATCTCGAACTTACAAAGAAACTGTAAATTCTACAGAGAGTCCTTTATGGAAAGAAGCCATAAAAAAAAATTTATTCCATTATGTATAACCATACTTGGGAACTAGTGGGCCTCCCTCTTGGATGCAAACCATTAGGTTCCAAATGGGTTTTCAAATGAAAAATGAAAATAGATGGAACAATTGAAAAGTATAAGTCTCGACTTGTGATCAAAGGATACAAGTAAAAAGAAGGCAATGATTGCTTTGATACTTATTTTTCTATGTCGAGAATAAATTCAATAAGATTGATTTTAGCAATTGTAGCACTGTGAAATCTTGCGAAATTTCGAAGTACATCAAATGTATGTAAAAACTGCTTTTCTTAAAAGAGATTTTGATGAAAAGATCTACATGGAGCAACCTCAGTGTTATGTAGCTCCTGGACAAGAAAAGAAAGTTTGTAGACTTGTGAAGTCACTGTATGGACTTAAACAAGCACACGAGCAGTGGCATGAGAAATTTGATCATGTCATGATAACCAATGGATACAAGATCAATGAGTATGACAAGTGTGTCTACGTAAAAACTACAGAACATGGATATATGATCTCATATTTATATGTAGATGACATACTAGTTATGGGTAGTGATGATCTAATGGTAAAATGTACCAAAGACTTGCTAAACTCAAGGTTTGATATAAAAGATTTGGGCTTGGCGGATGTAAATTTACGTATTTAAATTATGAGAAGGCAAAGTGATACTATATTAAGTCAGTCACATTATGTTGACAAGATTCTTAACAAATTTAATAAGGTTTATTCTAACTTGGCTAGAACTCCAATTGATACGAGTCAATATTTGTCAAAAGATAAAGGAGAATGCATTGCTCAAATAGAATATGCTAGATTGATCGGCAGTCTGATGTACTTAATGAGTTGTACGAGATCAGACATCGCTTATACTGTTGTAGTATTGGGCAGATTCACGAGTAATCCTGAAAGTGATCACTGGAAAGCAATCACAAGAGTACTAAGGTATCTTAGATATACTCGTGATTATGGGATACATTATACCTGAGATCCTTGTGTATTATAAGGATACATTGATGCAAGTTTAATCTCTAATATACAAGAATCCAAAGCCACTAGTGGATATGTTTTCAGTATTGGAGGTGGAACGATTTTTGAAAATCAGTTAAACAGACCATAATAACCAGATCCACGATGGAATCTGAGTTTGTGGTACTGGATAAATATAGCGAAGAGGCTGAATGGTTATACAATTTTTTGGAATATATTCCAGAATGGCCAAAATCGATACCACGATCTGTATACATTGTAATAACCAATCTACAATTGGTAGAGCCTACAATGTGTTATATTAGGTAAATCGAAATATATACGTCGTCGATACAATTCCGTTATACAACTGATCTCAACTAGAGTTATCACTATAGACTTTGTGAAGTCAAAAGATAACATAGCGGATCCGTTAACCAAAGGGTTAAATAAAAATCAAGTTAAAAAGATATCAAGAGGAATGGGTTTAAAGCCCATAGAATGATAAGATTGATGTAAAGGAAACCCAATTTAGTTGACTAGAGATCCAAAGATATAGGTTCAAACGGACAACCTACCTGTAGCAACTTTAGTAGTCACTGTCGGAGTAAACTCAAATGTGTCGGAGTAGACTCGAATCCGTCGAGATAAACCTAAAAATCCATTCCTGATGACAAATAGTAATATCCGCAAGAAAGGTTAATCAATTTGACTTTTAATGATCCTTATGCATTGGAAATCTGAGCGGAGATGTCCGAGCGGAGTAATGCGGGTTAATCTTAATTAAGTGATCAACCTATGTGAGAGAGAAGAGGGGCCGCTTCGAATGAGAATTGTGAGGGCTGAATTCTTTAGAAACTATCACAAAACCAGGCAGATGTCCAGAGCTAAAATGGACATAAATCATGAGAACTGAACAGTGTCAGGAAGATATCTGTGTGAATTAGATTACGTGTTTAGACAAATGGCAGAACAGTTCAAGAATGTCGCGTCTACTGATCAGCCAGTAAAGTTGATACAGCTTCGCAACGGAAGGTTCAAGGGGTGACAAATACCTATCCTATGCAGGTATTGACCGCAAAATTCTACCATCAAGTTCGAGTTTTTATTTAGGAACAATTTCATTCATGTGTGGAATTGTTGAAAAAATATATATATTTTATAAAGATTACGCTTAAGCTTCGAAAAAAGACTAAATATGAAATATAAACTATGCGAAATGATATGTGGTATTTGGGTGAATGGAAAAATTGATACCAAAAGAAAAACACAATATGTGTAAGAATATTTCAAATATGAGTAATATATATTAATGTATATATTATCTATTTGTGAAATATTATAAATATAATTAATATATACATAAATATATATTTATGTATATATATTTTGTAGAGGGGTTACAAATGTATTTGTAATTTAAACATCTCCATTAGTTGGAGAGTTATGTGTATTAATATTTGAAGCTTAAGAGAGTTTTATCTCCTTAAAGTGTGTTCATCATTCATAATTACTTGTCTATCTATAAAAAGATACTCCTCTTGTTTTAAAACACACGAGACATACATTGAGTCTAGACTTTCTTTTATTTTTCTTTCTTTCTTTGGGCCCATTTATTTTGAATTCTTGATAATTGAAGGAAGACAGTTCGAGTTCGCTGGAATAGTATTGCAAGTGTTGTGCAAAATTATTCATTCTCCGTTTTATCCTGTGAGACAGTCGTCCTGATTCTCAAAACACCAGGAGACAGCGAATCTATTTTAAGAAAACTGTGATTCACAGACCTTAGAAATCTCTTATCCTGCACGAGATTTGTTCCGCGTAGAAGCCAATTGTTCCGCAAGCAAGCCATTTGCTCCTGTGGTGGTGATACATTTTCAGGGACACATCATGTTGACTAGGCATGACTGCCAAGGAGTGCAGTGCGATCATGCGGCATAGAAAGTAATTTGTTGAAGTGGGGATGGAGAATACTCATTTTTTATAAAATTCTGAAGTGATTGCGTCGTAAGTGAATCCTTTTTTAAGTGAATACTGTTAGATAGTGTTGATTCGATAGCTATAATTAGATCACTTAATTTAAATGAATGTTTAAATTTTGATTATCCAGTATTGATTCGACGGTCAAATCAAAATTCAGTACATGAGGTCGATACCAGAAAATTTCTGATGAGCTTATGGACAATTTTCAAATGCCAACCCTATGTATCGAATATATGTAACGAATTCTAATCCTGTTTGATCCACCCTGACTCTCTCCATCTAGCGGGAGAAATCCAAGAAGGATTATCCCTTGAGAGGTGTGGAAGAAAGGCGCGCCATTAAAGGCACTGGGATTCGCTAAAGCGATTAGTTCAACGGATTCTCGATCAGTGTTGATCTGATATTTACTATACTGCCCTTTCCATCTTTTGTGACCCGAAATCACCGTGCAACCCTTATCCTCACTTCTCTTCGTTCGTCTTCTCAGTTACAATCCATCTTTAATCTACGATTCGATTCTCCGTTCCCCAGTAAGAGGAGAGGGAAGAAATAGAAATGTCGGCATCTTCGCTTGCAATTACAGCGGCTGCAATTGGCACTTCACCGCATACATTCTCTTCAACTTCCATTGATCATCTTCCTCTTCACTTCTTCATATCTAAGACAAACCCCATAAAGACCGCGTTAAAAATTAAACCCCTCGTCAATCGTTCTTCCTTCTTCTGCTCTCCAACTTCGTCGGCTTTTGATAGCCGAGTAGAGTTGAGTCAAGAAGAAGAAGAAGAAGACCCACATAGTAATAGTGATGAAACAATGTCCGAAGTTGAGGAGGAGGACAATGAAGTGTCACAAACGGCGGAAGCTGGAAGGTTATACGTCGGCAACTTGCCATTTACGATGACATCTTCCCAATTGTCTGAAATCTTTGAAGAGGCTGGCCGTGTTGTTTCTGTGGAGGTATGTATGTTTTTGTAATGAACTTGGATAGTTTTTAGTTTGGTCTATTGTTCTTTATTCTACATATTTCCTGGGGTTGTACTTTATAGCATTTCCGTTCACATAGTAGTTGTGTCGAAGTGTTGTGGCCAAAATCAAGTAGAAGATAGTTGGTTCAAATCTCTATGTATTTCTTATTGTTGGCGACTAATCCTGGCTCTTGTGGTTCAAAGATCATTTATGACCGAGTAACGGATAGGAGCCGAGGGTTTGGTTTTGTTACAATGGCTACGGTTGATGAGGCTAAAGAAGCAATCCGGTTATTCAACGGAGCTGTAAGTACACATTTCTGTTAAGTATGTTGCTCCATGGCCTACTAACTGAAAGCAAGTGTTGTAAGAGTGTGAGACCCTTGGTTATTGAGGTTTGAATATTGGTATTACAGATCAAATACACACACTTCATAGCCTCGGTTCGAGAAGGCGGTCACCTAACTCGCCTAGGTGCCTAAACACCCATTTAGGGGTCTAGTCTCTAGACTGCCCTGACTACAAACCGCCTAGCGCATTCTCGAATACTGGTTGCAAGTGAAGTTCCTGAGATAATGGCATCAAATGTTTATCTGTTGTCATAATGTCGCAGCAAATAGGAGGTCGTACTGCGAGTGTGAACATTCCTGAAGTTCCAAGAGGTGGTGAAAGGGAATTACTAAGGACAAAGGGTAGAAGCAGCAACCGGAGCTTTGTTGATAGCTCTCATAAAATATATGCTGGCAATCTCAGCTGGAGCCTCACGTCTCAGCGCCTGAGAGAAACATTTGCAGATTTTCCTGGTTTCTTGAGTGCAAAAGTCATCTACGACAGGGACACTGGAAGATCTCGTGGCTTTGGATTCATTACTTTTTCATCTGAAGAAGAAATGAACTCTGCGTTGAACGCTGTGAATGGAGTTGTAAGAAGAAAGACAGAATTCGCCTGTGTGAACTTTCTATATGATGTCTTTGCCGGTATATGTATGTATGTATGTAACTGTTAACATTCCCTTTTTCCTTGTGGTGTTTTATAGGAGATTGAAGGGCGGCCGTTGCGATTACAAGTGTCTGAGCAGAGGGCTACGGCATCTCAACCAGAAGCAGCTGAGAATGAAGAAAAATATGATATTGAAGATAACCAGATCTTATCAACCGTTGGCTCACAGGTAGAATAGAATGCGAGATGGAGCTGGTGAACATGCATGAAAACTGTTTTGAATGTCGGCGAAAATTCTAAAAGGGTTGGGGAAAGCGAAAGAGGTGTTCGCCTGGTAATTATGGGAGTGACATTAGAACTCACGGGGAGAAAGTAGATTAAGGAACAGACATACACTTATATACTTAGTTTAAACACAATTGTTGTTGTAATCTGCTTCGCGAAAAACAATAAATTGTTCCTGTTTTTGTTCTTGTAAGCTAATTATAATTGTGGTTGGATAAGTTATCAAAATTGCTCTTCAAATGGCCAACCTAAACCCTGCTACCTCCTGAAAGAAGATAATGTTTCATCCAAACATCGCTTGCATATCTCATGAATCTTCAACCAGCATTCGGACCTCCTGCAAGAAAAGCCTCCGCTGCTGCGTCCAAATCCTGCGGGAAAAATACTCTACAAGAAAAACGGGGCTTCAGTGAAATATGCAGAAATGCTATACTACAAGAATTTGGACTGCAAGAAGCACAAGAATACACGTGGCAGCATACCATTCGTCCATGGTGTGGCTCATACTTTATGACCATCCAATCACGTTCTGCCAGGTTGGATTCTTGCATTTCTTTTGATTAAATATTTTTTGTGATATAGCATTTGTCTGAATCCGGCAGTGCCGAATACAAGTTCCCTTCTATATGATCTCTGTTTATCTTCTCGTGGGTGGGGTTTTGAAGAAATAATGAAATGGAAAGGAGATAACTCACCTGCAGGTGTTGTGGTACAAGGTCTTGCTGAGTTGATCAATGTCTGAATTACCTCTACAGCCAGCTACCACCTCAAGCACTTGCCTGCAGGTTATTGCAAAGCTTACAAATATAAACAATTCAGTAGTAAGGCCTCAACGCCGGAACCTTGACAGTATCGTAACATCATGACATATCCATTATAGTGTGTGCAATGCATTGGTTCCGCGGTTTCTCATAGTGATCCTTAAGACTTGAAGAATGCTGCAATAAATTAGATGAAACCATGACTTTTTCCTCTGTGTATACAATTCACTCACCGAACTAAGCACTCACCTTAGCCACATGGCTTGTTAAGTATGATTTACCTCCCTATGTAGTTTGAAGGCTATTGGAGTAGGGCATTGGGTTTAATTACATGTTCCCTATGTTATCAAAAAACATACAATGCACTCACCGAACTAAGCACGGCTCATTACGGCCTTTGACTATGCATTCTGGATCATATTTTTCCTTCTTCGTTGAAGGCCATGAAGATTTCACATGACAAATCCCTGCATGAGTGTTCTTGATTTCACAGTATGGTGAATCCGTTTCAATCATCATTCGCTCAAGAGGAATCCCTTTGACAACATTGAGGTTCTCAGCCGTCTTCAGAGAGCATCCGTTTATGCCTTTATAAAAGGAGCAAACAATCTTTAGAAACCAAGTGATATGAAGGCAGTTGAAGAGTGAAGACAGATGAAGGAGCAGTCAAGTTATTCACCTATGAATAGATTACTAAAAGCAAGAAGGCGATCACGATCTTCCGCACTATCAGTAAAAGAATGAACAACACCTGAGCAGAAACTGCACGTGAAAGAAAAGAAAGACAGAATGTGATTACAATAGCAGATCCGGTCATGGCATATAAGAAATAAACCAGCATAAATACATGACACAGGGAACAGACCGAAGAAAGAAAAAAGAGTTTAAAAAATCTACTTGCTTCATGCATGAAAATGCATTTCGTTGAGATGCAAGGGAGGAGCATTTCTCATGTATTTCAGAAAAGTTGTCTTCAGTTATTCACTTAAAGCCAGCAGTGGTAGATCAATTGGAATCTGCTGTAATATTACGCGGCTCAAAGCTTTACTAATAGCTGAGAGACCAATGTCACACCGAGACAAATACTATTATATGCATTGACGTACATGTTATTTCTACAACATTATGAAGTCTTGAATCTTACCTATGCTTATTTTGCATAAGAATATTGCAGAAATCCTCAGCAGCTGCACGCATGTGTAGAAACATCGGTAACTTTGTGGCAGATGCTATTTCAAATTGTTTTGCAAAATACCTAATTTTGGACATCAAAGGAGTGCACGAGATGAGGCCTGGTATCAACTAGAACTTCAGAATATCAGATAGAGAGTGGAAAAACCAATAAAGGCCACAATTTCCCCATAGTTCTTTCAGATGATAAAAGGAAATGAAATTTAAACCAGGTTCATACTTCTTTTGAATATCAGCTGGGCAGAAGTGAAGTCTATCATAATCTAATCCACATTCTCCAATTGCCACTACCTTTCTCGGGACGGACGTTGAAATCAAAAGAAACATTTAATAAGTCCCAGAAACTGCACAGATTGATACATAATTCATGAGAAAAAACATACTTTGCCTTTGTCAACTCCCTCTTTAGCCAAGGACAGAAGGGCCTCAAAATGCTTTTGCGGATCACCACTGTCATCAAATTCCTGATTCGTAGCACAAAAATTAGTGATAGCAGTTCCTCAAGCAATGGCGCAGGCCTTACTTATAGCCAAATTGGTTCATCACGAAAACAACATCACATTATGTAAGAAATCTCACTTTACATCTTGTTGGGTGCACACCGACTGTGCAGAAGAGTCTCGCTGCAGTTATAGAGTAAATTGTCAGCAGTTTAGGGTTAGAAAAGGTAGAGAACTGCGATTACAAATTCAAACATAGTAGAACGGAGAAACAACCATCAGTTTCAGCAATAGCAAGAGCTTCCTTTGACTCCTCGAGAGAGCCTCCAGTAACCTGTACTTGAACATAACAAGAATCGTCCATCTTCATTAAATGTACTAAAGGAATACAGACTACCCAACACCAGTTGATGTTATTTTCTTTTCCAAACTCACAATCAAACACTTTCTGTATTTGTATTAGGCAAATGCAGCAAGAAATGAACCTCGATAAAAAAAAATAAACTAAAAAATAATCAAGCAACAAACTTATCAGTTAATTTTGATAACGCAATCGATAAAATTTACAATAATCCGATCAACGCCTGTGCTCCAAGCCCGAGTAAGCACAGTAGCAATATCAGCTATATGATAACTTTTGCCATTGTACACCCCTCTGAACATACTATCTGTAAATTTCAAATGAAAATTACTCTACTAATAAGTGTTCACTAGAGTAAAACCAAAATTGCGCACCACTCTTACCAGTGAAATTCACGGCTATATCTGCATTACAGAAACAAATAGATGAGTAGAGTAAAATGAGAAAAATCAGGATGCATAAGTCCATAACAACTCCACATACCTATCATTCGTATGCCACCGGCGGCCGCCATGGTCGATAGTCGCGATATCCGACGGAGAGTCGTTCCGTGGCGAGAACGCGTATTCTCGCAGGACCCGAATACCAAAGTCGCTCCAAACACAACGGTCGAACCGTCCCGTTCGAGAAAAAAAGCCGAGTCAAACTACTCTCTAGTCTTTGACTCTGTCATACCAGAAGTGGATGTTCAATTTGTATTTTAATTTAATTCTACTTACCACAAAAAAAAAAATTAATTCTAAAACAAGGAAATGGAAAAAGAAAAAAAATGAGTTCAAATGAGAATTATATTTTATTCATTTTTAATGTTTATTTTGGACAAAATTTTATAGGCTTCTTCGACTTGTTTTGTGAATTAAGTTGAGAACTTCTATTACTTTCTAAATTTTAGAATGAGTTGAATTTTGTACCAAATCAAATCAAACATATACAGTAAATCTCGTCCTTATGGAGGATATGGGAAGGGTAAGATATATATAATCATACCCCCACCCCACAAAAGGATGGGAGATTGTTTTCGTAGAGATCCTCAGCTTGAAAAAAAAATGATAATAATTATTATTATAATAAGAATAAAATAAAAATAATAAAATAATAAAAAGGAGAAACAAGTATAACTGAAATACCTACTTGTCCCAACCATGCACTACGTACATACTGAAATAAATGAATGTCTACGCAAATAACGATTAAACTGCATAACTAAATACCTATCAGTCTAGAGATCAATAAGCAAATAACTACTCTATATTGTCTTATGTATTTTTAACCGTAATATGGTGTCTCCAACTCTTCCTATCAGAGGTCATGTCTTCGGAGATGTTTAATCCTACTAAATCTAACTGAATCTGCTTATCCCGTGTTCTCTTAGGTCTCCCCGCCCTCGTCACCCTTCGACTTATAATCTTTCGACCCTCCTGACTGGATCGTCCAAACTCCTTCTGCGTACATGTCTAAACCATCGCAACATTCCTTTCCTCAGTTTGGTACTTATAAATGCAACACCTAGTGTATGTCTAAATACTTCATTTGGAATCTTCCATCTTAGCACCAGCATCTCCGTCACTTCAAATTTTTGCATATGTGAAAGACTCATAGCCCAACACTCTGACCCGTAGACTATCGTCGGTCGTATAATCGTTCTATAAAATTTTCCCTTTAACTTGAGTGAGACTTTTTTATCGCACAACACTCCAGTAGACGACCACCATTTCATCCATCCAACCTTGAGGTAATGGACAACATCACCTTCTACATATTCATCCTTTTGTATGATGGATCCTAGATATTTGAAACTATCTTTCTATCGGAGGGTCTGGTTCGCAAGCATAACTTTCATACAACTCCACTCCGTTTCATTGGCAAAATTGCACCAGTTCTTAAAATATAACTATTTAAAATTTATTTTTAATTATATATTATATAACTAATTAATAATAAATTACTAAAATAACATTTATTTAACTAATTAAGTTTGAAAATAAGATTAATTTGATCTTATATTGTTTATGAGTTTGATATCATTTTAAAATTATTATTCTAATTTTTAAAATAAAAAAATCTGTAAAGATGTGCTTATTTTTATAGAAAATTTATGGTCTAAAAATAGTGATACCTAATAGAAAATTTATTGCACAAAATACTCATTTTTTCAAAAAACGTTTTTATAATCAAATTATTATTTTAAGAACCTTGGACTTTCTTATACTTCTTTTAAAACTTCTTATACTAATTATTCCTTTGTATATAATGTCTAATGTTGTGAGCAAGTTCATTACAAAAATATTAATAGACCAAAATAAGCTTTATTTAACTAATTAAGGATAAAAAAAGGTAATTATATCTTATAAATTACATATGAGTTTGATATAATTTAAAAAAACATCATTCAAATTTTTAGAATGAAAAAACCCATGCCAAAAGTTTTTTTATTTTTTAGAAGTTTTAAAAATAAATAGTATAAGGTTGACTGCATAACACTTTTTAAAAAAAAAAACTTATAATCCAATTTATAATAGAGGCGGTTATATAGTCATTTTCAAATAAACAAATTGTGTCATTCATGTTTAATTTCGGCCGCTCACATATCCCGCTATTGAAATCGATCACATCGATAGAAAATCTATACAAATGAGACCAAGCCCCTATGCTTCGGTGAAATTACAAAGATTTTGGCGCCAAAATTATTTAAACACTAATTTAAGACTACTTAATCCAATGAGAAAAATTACAACGACATTACCTGTGATCTAATCGTCAAAATTCTGCCATAATATGATACTTTGGGTCTCATTTGTATAGACTTTCAATCTATGTGACTAATTTTGATAACGAATTATAGAAGTTGTCAAAATTAAACATCTGACAAACAAATAGACTTCCCATTTATAATATTATCTGAATTATACTCAAAATAGACTTCATGACACATCTTCAATATTGCTAAAAAAAAATTATCTTTTTTCTTAATAAGAATCACTTGTCATGAAATTGAATCGTGGTGTGACTAGTCTTTTGCATCCTTGGTCAACTCGGCCGAGTGCTTCGTTTGATATCTCTTATATTTCCCTTCCCCTCCCTTCCCTACGAACAAAGCAATTGCCAAAAAAACAGAGCAATTGCCATTTGCTTGCTTCTTGGACTTCCTTCATCCTTGAAATATGAACGATCTGTTCTCAGGATCCTTCTCACGGTTCCGAGACCAAGAAGATCGGTCGCCGACGCACAATTCACACGTCATAGAAATGCCCAATCAAAACGCAGCCGGTGCCGGAGCCGGAGGTGCGGACCTCAATTCTTTCTTCACAGACGTAGAAGGCGTCAAAGAAGAGCTCGGAGAATTGGAATCCCTCTTCTCCAAACTACAATCCGCCCACGAACAGAGCAAAACCCTACACAACGCCTCTGCCGTGAAGACACTCCGTTCACGGATGGACGCCGATGTCACCGTAACACTTAAAAAGGCAAAAGCCATCAAAGCCCGACTCGAATCACTGAATCAGTCCAACGACGCCAATCGGAGCGTACCCGGATGCGGACCCGGTAGCTCATCCGATCGGACCCGTACCTCTGTCGTCAACGGTCTCCGCAAAAAACTCCACGATTCCATGAATCGTTTCAACGATCTCCGCCAGAAAATGAGCTCCGAGTACCGAGAAACCGTTCAGCGGCGTTACTTCACCGTCACCGGCGAGAACCCAGATGATAAAGTCTTGGACCGGTTAATCGAGACCGGTGAGAGCGAGAATTTCCTTCAGAAGGCGATCCAGCAGCAGGGTAGGGGTCAGGTGATGGAGACGATCCTTGAGATTCAAGAGAGGCACGACGCCGTCAGAGATATGGAGAAGAATCTTCGTGAGCTTCATCAGATTTTCTTGGACATGGCGGTTCTTGTCCAGAGTCAGGGTGCGCAGCTGGATGACATTGAGAGCCACGTGAATCGGGCGAATTCGTTCGTGGCAACGGGCGTGCAGCAGCTGACGGTCGCGAGGAAACATCAGAAGAATACCAGGAAATGGACGTGTTTTGCCATCATCCTATTGCTCATCATTGTGCTCATTGTTGTGCTATCAGTTCGCCCATGGGCCAAGTGATTTATCTTGGGGGCGGGGCGAATCTTTATTTTTACTGCGGTGATACATGCACAATGCTCATCTGTTATATGGGCTACAACCATCTTCGTCGTTCTCCTTTTTGTGAATTGTGATTGTATTTTTTCTACATGATTATTTGATGGATTAGATTATTGCTTATGTCATTTTCATGGCTAGTTACAGTTTGTATAGTTGACTGTAGACTACTACTCTACGCGTTATCCTTATAATAAAAACGTAATTACGAGATTGCAAAACTGACTTGTTTCCATAACTACGAGAATATTTTCGTGGCCACTTAGGTGCGCAAAAGTAGAAATCAATTTTGTACTTTAGTGGTGTACCAACCCAATCTTTTAATTGTTTAAAATTTAGATTTATCACTATTTAATTATGTTTTTTTTTCTTTCCTTCATTTAATACATCACATTTTAACTCTAGTAAATTTGTAAATTTAAAGTGTTTATAAAGTTTATAATTTATATCATTTAGCCTTTTGGATTTATAGGATAGAGTTTTAGTATTTCGACGGCTCCGCCGTAATATTAATCTCGTAAATTTGTAGATTTTACTATTTATAAAGTTTTAAATTTATAGCATTTAGCGCTTTGTATTTATAGGATAAGATTTTAGTTTTTCGGTTGCGAAGCTACCGTAATATTAATTTCATTTTATTTATTTTAGGGTTTATTTTAATTATTTTAGGATTAGGAAATGGGCAGAAATGTTCATGCGTACAACTCGTGTATAATTTGTGTGTGACATCATCCGTTTACGAAATTTATCACACCATTAGAATGCTTATACATTGTAGATGAAAATCCTCATGCTTTGGTCCAGTTTCAACGACTTTATTAGCGTTTAATTCAGTTTCACATTTTCCCCTTGGGTTAAGTTGTCCTAAATATGGTTTTAGAAATTTCCGATGACGACCAGACCAAAACATAGGGATTTACATCTACAATGTATAAGTTTTCCAATGGTGCGACTAATTTCAAAAATGGATGGTGCCACACACAAATTGTACACGAGTTGTACACGCGAAGATTGTACACATGAAGATTGCCCAGGAAATTGGTATATTAAATTGTGATACAAAGAATAACAAAAATGCATGATTAAATGTGGTGGGTTAAAGGGAAGAGAAAAAAAAAATCATAGTTAAATAGTGGTGGGTTCATCCTAGATTTTAAACAATCAAAAGATTGGTTTTATACACCACTTTTAGTAGTGGTGTACAAAAATGCTCTCGCAAAAGTACTCTTGATTCATCAAGCTAATATCATCGAACAATGTTGGGATTAACGAAAATCACCATTACCGATTTTGGTAATTGACTTTTTTCGACAACTTCGGGACACTAAAAAAAAAATTCGTCGATATTTTTGGAATTCTTGCGTCGAAGTCTTTGAGGAACCGATAATAGATTCTAATTTTCGATACTCGTAACATACGGTTTATGATATGGTTAAGTTTGTTACTCCTTTTTTATAGGTAATTAACATCCATTAGCACCAAAACGTATTTACATGTGTATGAAAACCCGGAGCAGCAACCTTACATGCTCCGTTTTCACTTAACGCATAACCTGTCTCTAATGCATAATTACATTACACTAGTGAACCTCATACCCGAAAGATATTTCAGAGGTTTGCACTATTCGTGGACTTTCAATCCATTCATTTAACGTCATAAAAGAAGGTTGCATATTCCTGGCCTGAAGCCAATACCAGACTGTTAGTTTCAATGTTTCAAACATATCTGCTGGACTCTCTGCATTGAATCTCACGCAGTTTTTGTCGTTCCATATTAGCCATGTTGCAACTTGGCACAGTGCCTTGGCTATCTGTTTGCATCGCCTCCCCCTGAACCAGCTCACAAATGTTTCGAAATGCTGTTGTATTGAGGCATGCTGCTGTTGGGGCTGTACGATTACCATCCAGTTATAGATCTTCATCCATACTTCAACTGCATGAGAATAGGTTATGAATAGATGCTCTATGCTCTCCTCCTCGAGACCGCACCACACGCATCTAACAATAGGCTTAGAAAATTGCATGCCTCGTCGTCTTAGGTTGTCAATTGTAGCAATTCTGTTTTTTAGCAGCTTCCAAGCGAATGTTTGAGTTCTTTTTGGTGAAATCGTGTTCCATGGCTGGGCCAAATATTGACGGCCTTGATCCTGAGAATCTGTGTTTTCTATTTTTATGAGTTCATATGCTGTCGAGACAACATATGAACCCGTACCTGAATGCTTCCAATTCCATCGATCTGGTTCTGTTCCCACCAACTCCATCTATGCTGCAGTTTCTTTGAGTATCTATAGTCTTTCCATTTCCCAAGTCCGCAATGGCCTCCTGAAGGGTGGTGTGCCATTCGCTTCATGTATCACTGCGCTGACAACAATGTTTACATCCAGTGTCAGTCTATAAAGATCATTGTATACTACTGCAAACGTACCTTTTCCTGTCCAGTCAGACTTCCAGTACAGTGCTTCATTGCCTTATCTGATGGTTAGCTGCAATCCACCTTGCATCCAAGTCTCCCTTGCTGTATATTGCCATATATCGCCCCAGATTTTGGATACTTGATTAGGTAGGTTGATCAGTTGCAAGTCTATCATGTCATGTCCTGGAACAAAGTATCTGGCATTGATGATTTCCACCCATAGTGCATGCGGTTCCGTCTTCCATCTCCAGATCCACTTTGCCAACAGTGCAGTGTTCATCGTCCTCAAGTCTTTTAGTCCGAGTCCCCCCTCATTCCTACTCAAGCATAAGTGTTTCCATTTTACCCAGTGAATGGGTCTGGAGGCCTCCTGATTGGATGATCTCCATATGAACTTAGTAATCATCTTTGTCACTGCCTTAAGTACTTGCATAGGAGCTCTAAAGACAGAGATGTAATATATCAATATACTAGACAACAGATTTTACCAATGTAATTCTTCCCGCAAATGATAAGAAGGTAGCATCCCACTTATGCAATCTCGCTTCCACCTTACTTATTACCACATCCCACATTCGAACTCTGCTTGGAGTATCCCCAACAGGCAGCCCTAGGTATATGAACGACAACTTACCATACACACAATGCAAGGTATCTGTAAATTGCTTGGTTGTATCCTCATCCAGGTTTAACCCAAAAAGTTTGCTCTTCAAGAAGTTTGTGGATAATCCTGATAACAATTCATACAGTTACAGTAATCCTTTAACATTTTTAACATTTTATGATGTCCCTTCAACTAACAGTAGTGTGTTGTCGGCATATTGGAGATGGCTAAAACTTATGCCTCTTATTTTTGCTCCTATGATAAATCCCAACTCTGCTGCTCTCCTTAGTAAAACACTGAGTCCTTCTGCTACTATGATAAATAAGTGTGACGACAACGGATCCCCTTGACATAGACCCTTCTATAGCTTGAACTCTCCAGTACTGCTCCCATTCACAGTCACAATCGCGCGTACTGTAGAGGTACATTCCTTCATCCACAGAACTCATTTTTCGCAGAATCCCAGCTTTCTCATCATGTCATATAAGAGCTCCCAGCTAACAGAGTCAAATGCCTTTCTGAAGTCCACCTTTAACATAACTAAAGGTTTCCGACTTCTCTTGTATGAGTGCACAGTTTCATTTGCCACCATTAAACCGTCTAAGATTTGCCTTCTTCTCATAAATCCAGTCTGGTACTTGATGATTACCTTCCCAATTATCTTGCTTAGCCTTGCTGCCAATATCTTTGATAACACCTTGTAACAACACCCCACTAGTGATACAGGCCTATATTGGTCAAGGCTTTGGGGACTACTTATATTAGGAGCTAAGGTGATAACTATACTCTTTAGCCCTTGAGATAATTTTCCAGTTCTGAAGAATTCTCTGATAAAGTTGATGAAATCCACTTTTAGTATATCCCAACTTTTCTGTATTAACATGAACGAATACCCATCTGCTCCAGGGCTCTTGTCAGGATTGCAGCTCCAGACTGCATCTTCAATTTCTTGATATGTTACCATTTTAGCCAGTCTTTCATTTTCTGTTGTTGATATTCGTTGAGCTTTGGTATCACAGTATTCAACAGTGGTCTTTTCCAACCTTCATCAATATACTGAGATTCAAAGTGTTGTTTTACTACCAATTTAACAGAAGCTACTTCATCATACCATTCCCCGTTTATCATCAAACCTCTAATTGTATTCCTGCTTTGATTTCCTTTCAGTCTGGGATGAAAGTATTTTGTGTTACTGTCTCCTTTATATATCCAGCGAGATCTTGATTTTTGATATAGAGTTTTCTCTTTGTCTCGTAGAGCTGCTTGCAACGAGTTCCAACAATGTCGCCTTGCTCCATTTCTACAGTATCCAAAACATTTATTTCTGTTCTCAGATCAAAATTAAACAAGTATTGCTGTAGTTTTTCTATGTTCCTATCGACATTTTCAAATACCTGCTTGTTCCATTCACTCAACTTTGCTCTCGTTGCACGGAGCTTCTGATGTAGCACATATCCACTACCACCTGTCACCTGTAGAAGTGACCATTCATATTCCACCATTCCTTTGAAGTCAGGAGATCATGCCAACAGTGTAGTGTATTTCTTGCATTTAGTCCCCAATTTAAAGCCTCTTGCTTCAGAATTACTGGGTTGTGGTCAGACACTGTTCTATTCAGACCATGCTGATATAATTCAGGCCATTGCTGTGTCCATGATTCTGACAACTGGAATCTATCAATCCTGCTACTACTCATTCTAGATATGCATGTAAAACGTCTATGTTGCAGTGGCAGGTCAATTAGATTTGTATTTCTGATGAATGACAGAAAATCAACCATCTCTCTAATTGCCAGAGGTGATGCAATTTTTCGCTCCTAAGGATTTTTCACAACGTTAAAATCCCCTACTAGACATGATCGATCGTGAAGCCGAATACTGATTATATCTTGCAATCTTTGCCATAATAGTCTTTGCACTGGCATGTGCAAGTGCATAAATATTTATGATAGTAACTTCCACTTCCTCAGTCCCCATAGCCCTGTCGCACTCAGAAAACCGTCCTCCAAATAAGACCTTCGTAATTTGAATTTCTCTATATTCCAAATGCACAATATTCTCCCTGACCGCCCAACTGAATTTTTGTGTTCCCATTCAAAGTTTGCTGAAGGCCATAACCTTGTACACTTTCTCCTATCCATCTGCTCCAGTTTTATTTCCTATACACATAACATATCCAGTTGTTGATGTACTATCAGGTTTCGAATTACCCTTTTCTTCAAAGGCATTCATAAACTTTTGATGTTGTAAGATCCTATTTTCATACCTACTTTTGGGTTGTAGAGGCACTCTTATGCTCGTTCAATTGTCCCAAAGTTGTACTATCAATTTCTACTAACCTTTGCACCATATCTTTTTCTTCCCCGTCCGCTGAGATTCCCAGTTGTTTTGCCATTTCCCATACCTCCTCTGCCCCAGATCTCTCTTGTTCAGCTACATCTACTACTGTTTCCCCATTTCCTTGTTGTTGCTTTCCTTCCACTTGTATCTGGATTCCTTGCTGTATGCTTCTAGTACGTTCCAGTAACCGGTCCTGAGGAGTGTTATTTTGGACCGTTTTCTGCTCTCTTGTCTTTGCCATGGAAACTGGTGTAAGATCTATTATTTTCTATATCTCAAACGGATCATAAGATGTAGGGGAGTACATCTCCTCATACCTTTTTTGTCTCCCTGTGCCTTTTGCCTATTATTACTCCCAGGCGAGTGTTCTCTCACTTTTGGCATCAAACACACATTCATATTCTTCCTGTCTGCAGTGTGCTGTTTTTCCAGTAATGCTGTGAAACTTCCCACACTTGTGTTTTTTCTCTTCTGTATTGTCCAAGAGTTAGCGAGTATCTTGTTGTGGTTGGTAGAGCCCCTATTACCGCATTATTCTATTTTCCATTGCTAGATTGATTCTCTTCCATGTGTGACCTAGAGATTTTGTCTTTCCTTTGAATTTCCTCTTACATCCCCATTTTGTCTATCCTGTTAGAGCTCTCCTCTGGCACTTGATTTCTTTCCTTTCTTGCATCACTGCCAGGGAGAAGATCACTGTCAGGATGAATCCCTTTAGTAAGCTCAGTTCCTGTGTTCTTGTAGTTTTCTACTTGTGCTCCTATCTTATCCAATTCAGCCTGATTCACTGGTTTTTTCTCCGTCTGTTTCACCTGCTTATAAGCATATGCATGCGTGATATCTTCCCAACAATATGTACTAAGCTGTTTGTCGTATTCGTCTCATGCCAAATCAACTGTTGCGTCATCTGTATTTTTAGTCACATTTGTTCCAGAATCTGGTACTTCCAGTATGTCTAGGTCCTTGCTCCCTTGTCCCTGTGGTTTTGAAGTTTTCTGGATGCTTTTGCCTCCTAATACCGTCTATTCCTCTTGCTCAAGTGTCGGGCGATGTCCTTTCACAACTTTGCCATTCTCTAGTTTAACTCGGTTAGGGTTATTCCCACCCCCTTCTTCCTCCACCATTATTTCAAACACTTCTGATTCAGTTTCAATCCTTATCAGCTCATTAATCACCTTGTTTGACCTAGTCAATACTTGCAGTCTATCATATTGCATCTCCGAATGGTTCTTTGTTTTCTCATCTACTTGTAACAGCGAGCTTAATTACACTCCCACCTCCACAAAGAATGCTTCATACCAACAGTGCAATGGTGTCCCCCGTACCTTAACCCATGCTGGCCTCACTAGTTTCCCATCAATAATTTTCCAGGGACGAGCATTATGCATACACATCAGTCCTGTAGTGGCGGTATCATTCAATACCCTCATTTGGTCATCTATTGTACTCATCTGTATCAATACCTCTCCTCCTTCTAATCGCACTGCACTTTCTCCATCGTATCCCTATTTTCTTTGCTCAGCATTCACGCTATCCAGATCCATGATTGGTGCTGGCGTGCCAACCAAACAGGTATCTAGCCAAGCTATACCTCCTCCTTCTGAGGTTGGAATTTTACCGTTTCTGTCACAGTTTTTTGCCGCTCATAGTCTTCTTCCATTTGACCCATTCTTAACCCTTTTACAGGCAGCCTAGTGTTTCCTGGTACAGGGTTTGCGAAGATTTGATTGTCTTCCTCCTTTTCCCCAATTATGCCTTGGCTCACTGGCGGTGTCGCTACATTCACCAGTAACTGGCTGGTACCGATTCTGACCCCATTTAACTTTGTCACCAGATCTGTTAAGTTCATAGACTTGGCAAAGCGTACAAACCCGAATTTTTTCCCTCTGTATACGATCATCGGGAGTGAGTGCATGTCCATCACCGGCCCATGAGTAGAAAACCATTTCCAGATCTATGCAGTAGACATAGCAGGTGGAAAATTTGAAATATATAGGGAAACAGAGTTCTTACGGATTTTGCTGATGTACTCTGATAGTGGGCGCGATTGTCATCCTCCCTCGGCAGCCGCGTTCTGCTGGTCTTTTCTTTTTGGACGGCTTCTCTTTGATTTGCCAACCTCCACCCAGTCTGATCCCTCCAGTTGTGGTGTGTTTTTTCTCTAGCCGCATATAGATCTCCCTCAATTAAGCTCGCCATTGCATCCATTGCCGTCAATTTTGTTGTTTTGCCTTCCAATTTGGTGTAATCTTCGTTCAGATCTGAGGTTTTTGCCTTAGCCTGCCATCTTCGACTTTCATGTAATCGCAGTGACATGATGATACGGAAAATAAGTCATGTCAAAATTATTTAAATGTTCCAACTTAAGTTTGTTACTCTTAAAAAAATTATTTAATAGGGTTTTAATTTTTTTGCGTCTAAACTCCCGATACCAGAATCGATGACCGGTTCCTAAAAGACTTCGATACAAAGATTCCATGTTGACGGATTTTTTTCGACGACCCAAAGTCACCGAAAAAAAAATTGCCAAAAATCGGGAATAGTGATTTTCAATATGTGTACCATGATCCAATATCATCACTCAATCATAAAATTTGAAAAAATTTATATTGTAATCACAACCCAATCAAAATACTACAAAATATGAATAAATGTAAATTTTTAAGAAATAATAAAATAAAAAGTTTGTCGAAACGGTATCAAGATGCATATCAAACGGAACTATACGATGTGTTGATAATTATAATGACGTTAGTTTACATGAACAATGAAAGATTTCATGGATAAATCCAATTTTATAGTGTTGATGAGAGAGAAAAAATAATTTTTTTTAAAAAAAAAAATTATTAGGTGGCCACTCTCCTCCACAAAATATAAAAAAAAATGCAACAATAATAAAACATAAATATATATACCTGATTAAGGATCAAGTGTGCTGCCATATCCTTGGCAGTCACTTCTACTATGGATAACCAAGAACCTTCAGATTTTAAGAAGATGTGAGGCTCTAATATTTTCTCTCATTAATACAGAAACAGCCCTAGTCTCCTTTGCAATTTCCATTCCGAAAACCCCTTGCAAGAATTACTGCCATTCTACTCTACTCATCATCCTGTAAAAGAATGGGAAGAAAAGGAGTCCAATCAAAAGTGGGGAACCTACAGTTAACGCCTTCCTGCTCATCATCTGGCTTGTCACGATTTTAGTAATAACAATGTCTTCTCATTCATCATCATCTTCGTCTGCCTCACTTTCGTACTTCTTTCTCAATTTCTTGGAAGTTTTGGGGGAGGGACCGATAAAAGTTGAATAGATGAAAGAAATATGATGCTGAATGTTTTGGTTTGCTGATAACCAAAGAGCGACTGAAGTTTGTTTTGGATAACAGAGTGTTATGTTAAATGTCATTCTGTGTTTTTAAGTTGCAATATACATATGTAAAATCGGTTCGTAAAAGGCGTGTTTCGCTGTCAAACCGCCTCATGTATATATACTTTTGAGAAAGGAATGAAAAGATAAGGATTTCATTCCAAATGCTCATATTTTTTCCTCTCTCACAGGAAACCTCTCAAGACTTACACATACGAACAGAGAAGCTCTGTTCTTACAAATTCAGCTTCTTCCTTGTCGAATATCTCATTTAGCTCTCTAAATTAAGTCCTTAAAACTATCAGTGGTATCGGAGATAGACGATTATGGCTTCTCCAAACCTAGGTGTTCAAGTTTCAACTGGATCTGCAGCTCCTTTCTTCACTGGCAAAAATTACCAGATCTGGGCAGTGAAGATGAAGGCATACCTTAAGGGACAGCTGCTGTGGGAAGCCATAGAGACAGATGTTGAACCTGTGCCGCCTCCTGCAAATAATATAAACCAGGTGAAGCTTTATGAAGAAAAAATCTCCAGAAGGTTTCGAGC
>JAOYMZ010000728.1:0-25440 GCA_025802335.1 Pinguicula primuliflora | reverse complement strand
TTTGGTGGTCCTGGACATCCCCACGACCACCAACCCACCCGCCGCCCAACCCCCAACCCATTAGCTGTTTAAGTGGCCATGTGACCTATTTAAGAAAGTGTCCAGATAACTTATTAAAATGTCCAGGTGAAGTGTCACGGTGACATTTTGAAGTTGCTGGACATCCCTGTTTTTATATTCGTCTTCATCTTTATTTCTCAAGTCTAGGTGTTCTTCTCACTGGTCGTTGGACAGTAAAATCAGACGTGAACCTTCTGAAAATTAGATCTCTCTGTTTCTTCCCCGATTTGACGGGAAGTGTGAATTCTCTAGCATCCCCTCGGGCAATGGCACTTCCACTTCCCTTGTGTTGATAATCGTCTTGAAGGGGTGGCAAATTTAAATTCCGTTGGCCAAACGAACCATTGCTGGCATAAAATCCAGATCCAAAATAGTCGTTCATTATCTGATAAAAATAAATTACAATTACAAAAATATAAGGCATGATAAATAATAAAATAAAACAATTTCATAATGGGTGTATGAATTGATAGAAAAACTTACACCAAAGTTCACTCAAATTGGCTACTCTGATTACAAACTGTGCTTTAATAAGAGATATTTTTTGTTTGGTTGGTATTGGAAGGATAAAAATGTAAGTATAAATATAGAGCAAAACTCTCGCTCTTCTAAGAAAAGGGCGCCCACCACGTTTAGGAAACTTGGGTGAAACGCATTTTAGAAAACCGGTTGCCAAACTACTCGCCTTCCAAAGGCCGATACTTGCTAACCACCGTTATTAAGATATTTAATGACACCCAATTTTCGGAAGCACGTGATTTGAAAGTCCCACTTTTTGGAAGGCCGAGAGTTTCTCTCAATTTTTAGAAGAGCGGGCACCATCAATTTACAAAACTCCGTCTGATATTATGACAAAAAATTTGCCTCGAAATATGATAGGTGTACAATATTTTTTAAGCATAATTTTATGGAAAATGCTGTTTGTACACACTTTTTTGACAATATTGTTTGACATTATGATGTGTCAACAATCACAACAATAATTAAAAGAAAATAAATAATATAACATATGGTTGTGATGGTTGCCACATCATAATGTTAATTAATGATGTTAATAAAGTGTGTACAAGTAGCATTGCTCTAATTTTATACATCTCGTAACAATGGTTGAATTCTTGGGCATAGAATTTTCCCACAAGAACTATATAACAGATGCAAAAAAATGTAATACAGTTAGAATTTCTCTAAACAATTGCCAGCTCGCTATATCGAGTAATGATATATTGGAGGTGCACAATATCATACACTGCCATATTGTTGTAGTCGCCAGCTTTGGGAAGAGCGGCGGCTTCTTCATTTTCTTTGATCGCTATTTCGTTCCTTCTCCACGGCGAAGAAGGAATGGCTTCATCAACCATTATCAAGCGATGGCTGAGGCCGGAGGTTTTGCCCTAAACATCATACCGCAATTCGATTATGTTTTTTTCGGGAGTTTCAATCTGTATTTTTTTTACGTATGGCTAGATCTGATGTGTTTCGTATGCTGTTTTAGGTTTATCCCTTGTTTGCAGCGGTTGGAGTTGCCGTCGGAATCTGTGGAATGCAGTTATTCCGTAATATTTCCACCAACCCAGAAGTCAGGTATTAATTTAGCCGTCAAATCTTTGATCATCGTTTTTATGTTACCCGATCTATGGATTCTTGCCTGCAAAAAACTTCAGACTTAAATTTGGATAGAATGTGAAGGGATAATTTCTTGTATTGCGTTATAGTTGTTGCTCTCGTGCTCCTTACCAAAGGCAATATGTATGTATGTCAGTGTATGTGTGGCTTTAGCACCAATTTTCCAATACAGAATCTTAAAACCACCTTAATCAAATTAGGTCCAGAATTTTAATCCTGATCATCTGTGTTGTGAATAATGGTCCAATAATCTATATGTAAGATTCTAAACTATAAAATTTCTCTAGCAGCAATTGGCATATTTACAACCAACAGTACATCATATTTTAGCTTATAGCAGCAGAATGCCACTCCGTGCACTTGTTGCTGATGGAAGTTTTGAGAAGTATATCATATCTTGTGTGCATAAAATCGACTAAACAAACAAAGAAAAGGCACTAATAGGGTAAAACGTTTTCATTTCCGAATATCCATCCCTTCGATTTGATTGGATCCTAAAGAAAAGCTGCATCACTCTATGGCTTACTGATGCGAGTAAAACCTCTCAGAGTTTTGCCTGGATATTCATCTGGTTGTTGAAGTGGAGTGAACGCTAAAAACTTGGTTGACAGTATGTGAAACATGAAAAACCTTCAGTTTCCGAATGTTAGGTGATGAATAAATGTGTTATGTGCCGAATTCTAATAATGACCGTATGATGCAAGTGTTCGATCAATCTCGACCGTCATGATTAGAATTGGCCACATAACTCATTTATTCGGTACCGTAACACATAGCCTGCTCTCTTGTGTTGTTGTTTTAATCTTGAATGGAACAGTTGGTCACATTCATTATTATAGCAGTTATCTGATGCACACTAAACATTGATATTTTTTTGTCTAGGGTGGACAAGAGAAACAGAGCTGCAGGTGTGCTAGACAACCATGCGGAAGGGGAGAAATATGCTCAACATGCTGTGAGGAAGTTTGTGCGCAATAGGGCTCCAGAAATCATGCCATCAATCAATCGCTTCTTCAGTGAACCAAATCTTTGATTTCTTCAAGGATTGTGATTGCTTGGCTATAATAAAATTGAAACGGCATTTTGCCTTCTAGTCGATTGAACATTGAATACTACTAATAAGATCCTTGCCACATCATTGGAATTTATAATTCCTTATGCTCTTGTTTTCAATGTTATTAACATATCTTGTTTACTAAATCAAATTCAAATCAATAATAACACGCGGCTTAGCCTGTATAGGCGCTAGGTGATCGCTTTCGACCCTGCTCGGATACTGTCTAATCACCACTTAGCCCACCTAGGCACTAGACAAGGAGCCTGATTGCCCAGGAACCACCTACTGCTTTCTATAATAACTGGTACTTGGCAACATACACGATCATGACCAAGATTGCACATACAGGAAAAGAAACCGAGGAGCTGCTTAGAAGCATACATTTGTTTCACATAAAAGATATGTAATCCCAATACAAACAAATGGATAGAACAACTACAAATGAATTTAGAGGTGCTTCACAAAAAGCAAAAGCAAAGGTGAAACAATGCCCAGGAATGTATATACATATAAATATGTAGATGGTCATTCTCCATAATCCTATATTAAATGAAAGAACATGGACTCTATTGGTTAACAGTCGTAACCTGCTGCCACTCCCCATCAGCAGCTTCTTTCCACAATGTGACATCATTGTCTCCAGATGCCACAGCCAGTAAATTACCAGTCAGAGACCATGAAACCCTCCAAGCAGGAGTCTTGAAATCCTTCAAGACCTTACCCTCCCATTGATCGCCTTCCTTGGCAACAGTCCAAATGACGACGGTACCGTCCTCAGAGGCGCTTGCGATTGTGGATTTGGGTAGTCCCCAGTTCGGTGCCCACGACACATCTCTGACCCAACCAGAATGCATTTGAAGTGCAGGGAAACAGTCCATTTTCCAGATGCCATTGTTATGTAGCTTCCAAACTTTCACCGTGTTATCACAGCCACCAGAAGCCAGCTTCTGAACAGGCTCAAACCCGTCAGCTCCAATCAATGCACCAGGAGCCATTGAAGGGGCCCATGTAACAGAGGTAACTCCGGTGGGATGTGCTTGCTCTATTTTTGTAGTTACCCAGCTACCATCTGATTGACCGGTGTATAAAGAAATGCATCCATCAGATGAACCACAGGCCAAGCAGAATCCAAACTCGTGGGGAGCCCAAGCAATGGAATTGACAGACGACCTGTGGTTATCGAAAACTTGAAATTGGGACCATTCATTTGGATGGCCTTCCTTCCAAATGATGACTTTACCGTCATAGGAACAGGAAGCAAGCGCGGAACCAAATTTAGGATGTGCCCAAGCTACCTGCCAGACAGGACCTCGATGCCCACTTAAAGTAGCAAGATGTTGAGAAGAGTTGTTGCTAACTCCAGTTATCCTAATATCAGCATCCGATGAACCTGTCGCCACACGCTTTCCATAGTAATCCATGGACACATCATGAACCGTCTCACTGTGACCGGTTTCTATCTTCTGCCCAGGCATCTTTGCTTGTTGGGTGTAACTTATACCACAAGGGTTGCTTAATGATTTTCCTTCAACTCCTGTAATATTTCAAACATATGTTAAGATATGAGTATCTATATTTTTCTATAGGCAGATGGAGCAAATCACAAACAAAGAATCACAGCACCTCAGATCAATAATTTTTCTATAAAACGTGTAGAAAAATTTAATTATTTTCCCCCCAAATCCCCCACAAAGTACAAAGTCAGAACAGATTTTTTTTAGGAAAGTTAAAATAAACAGACGTGATTAAACTAGGATGAGATGGATCTGAAGCTCCCTCAATCCCAGATCTCAATCTCAAAGCCTCACAATCGAAACGTATTAGGCAAACAATGATAAATTTCGATAACATCACAACAACAACAACAAAATAGAGTCGCAGCCGAACAAATTACAAAAAGTTCTTACCAGAATGACAGGGGAGCAGACCTGATCTTTGGAGGGAGAAGATGAACACCACAGCTTGGTGTGGAGGAACTGGAACCGTCCGGCTCAGCGCATCTGAAGAAGAGAATTAGTAAAATTTTGACTTTAGGCCCTTACAAAAATCCACAACATTTTAGGGAGAATGCTCGAATTTTTTTTTGGGTATTTGTCGAAATTTATTATTGGCCGTTGAATCTAAAATTTAAATGAAATGATCTCGGCCGTTGAAGCACAGATCCAACGACCAATAATAGATTTCGGCATCATAAGGCAAAATTCGGTACCAGAAAAAAATTTGAAAATGCTCGGGCATATTGGTCGAGAAGTAAAGATCATAAATTTGTTCTTGCGAGGTAAACTTAACAAAAAAATATAAACTTGCCAATCTCAATTACCGTCATAATATCATAATAACCACTTGTATCATAATAACATCATAATAACCACTTGTATTAAACCGTCAACTAGGTAATTACACTCATTCTTGTCAATCTCAATTACCGTCACGGGAACACGATCATCGGAAAATATAAACTTCTCCAATCTAGGCTCAAATTTTCTGTCAAATGCATAAACAAGAGATGGAGAGGCCATCGACAGATCTAGGTCGTGAATCGTGTGGATTTTAAACTGGTTCCATTTTTGAAGTTGCGTCTAATTCTTACTTCTAGCTAATTATGAACAAAATTATTAAGAACTTGATATTGGTTATGCATTTTTTGTGCGTGAATTTCAATTTCGTGTGGTCCGAACGTATATTCTATGTTTAATTCGATGAATTTTAAGCTTGATCATTAGTCAGGAATACATGCGATGAGTCTGCGTTCTTTCAGCCGACACTTTTGTAAGGTTTTCCGACTATGTTACTCTAGCAATTTACCCTGTATCGCGGCATTCAATCTTCTCTCGCCGGACTTCACAAGGGTCTATGACGTGTAAGCATGTCGAGGCATGCATCTCTATGTCGTTCCCATTGGGACGAAAGAAGAAAAGAAGGCTAAGAAAGCTCATAAATCGTTGCATGAAGTACCGCAGTGTATTTTTCATTTAAACCGGCATAACGACTACTTACGATCAAAAAGTTTGTTACCAATATTGACTACCATCACTGGCCGGACTCAGCCATGAATCCGACGTAGCTGCATAGGTGGTGGTGATGGTGTCGGACACGTCCTTAAAATTCACGAGTGTAAGGACCGCACTCTCCAGAATCGTTGAACGTGTCGGAGTATTCGGTGGATAGTTCATCATCGTCTTCATTGCCTTCATCAGAGTTCTCATTTTCGTTGTCCTCCTCCTACTCAACGTCCTCTTCATCAACTCCGTCACCATCATAATCATCATCTTCGTCGTTGTCGTCATCATAATTGCCATCTTCGTCGTCATCATCATCATCATCGTCGTCCTCTCCGTCGTCATCATTGTCATCTTCATCCAAGACAATTACGACTTGTGATGGAGTGGGGACGTCGGCTTCCACGTGAATGGGAGTAAGGGGCTGCTGCAACGTCGGCTTGCACAGCAGTAGGGGAAGCTGCAATGTCAGCATGAGCGGGAGTGAGGGAGACACAGTGTCGATTCAATATTTTTATTTTTGTAATCTAGCAATAAGATGAAGAATGGTTCAAGAGGATGAAGTTGTTATCAATTACAGTATACAAGATGAACCCAAAATCACCATTCAGGCCTTTTTCAATTTTACAATATATTCTTGGTCGGCATTAGTACAGCGTGTCTTTTCATGCTCTGCATTTTCATACGACTGCGGACAACACAGTCTGGTCTTAAACTATTAAACAAATAAAGTAATCGACAAGCTCGCGATCCATCGTGGTTATCCTGAAAGAGTCATTCATGCTCCAATTATCCTGTAATAAGCACAACATCCGTGGTTCTATTCACGTCTGATGGTATGAGCGCGACTATACGTGGTAAACCCGGATAATGCAATCAACAAGATTGTGACCCGTCGTGATTATTCCGGAAGAGTCATTCATGCTTCAACCATCCTGTAAAACACAATATGTGTGGTTATATTCATGTCTGACAGTACGAGCGCATCGACAAGACAGAGACCCATCGTATTTATCTCAGAAGAGTACTTCGTACTTCAACTATCCTTTAATAAGTACAATATTTGTAGTTCTATTCACGTCTGATGGTACGAGCGTGATTATACGTGATAAAATCGGATAACATAAACCAACTCAGTATCCATTAACATAACATAATGCAACATGACAACATCACAACCCTGCAACCCAATCAACTCTGTATCCATCCTTAGACTTCAGTTTGTTACCTGTTACAATTACACGAGACGATAACCAACAACAACATAAGCACTAAACACGACTATTTCATAAATTTAATGTAAATAATAAATACCCCAAAAAGAATGTATTAGAAATCAATCATTAAGTCATGCCATTTTAATGGTTACTTCATGCTACAACCTAAAATTTAGACAAGTAGAAGTTGTTAAATGTTACATACAATAAATAATACAAATTATAAACTTAAATAACCATAGAATTATTATCTTTCTCAAGCTCATGAACTTCGTCATAGTTTTCATACTCAAATACGAAATATCTATCACAGAGATTGAGCCAGTCTTTCGTACATATAAGTGCTTCAACACTCTTAGCAACAAATTGCTCCTAAAGTCATCAATTATCCTCCCTCCTGCACTAAAAGCAGATTCTGAAGCAACTGTGGTAACTAGAACTGCAAGAATGTCCTTAGCCATCAATGAAAGTATGAGAAACCTTTCACGATTCTTGGACCATCAATTCAGAATATCAAAGCTTCCACTATCACGATTCACTACCATTGCTTCAGATAAGTATATGTCTAACTCAGATTTAACATCCATCTCTACACTTAGTTTGACTTTCTTATGATAGCGCATCTCTATATCCTCCTCATCCATTGTCTTAGAGCTAGTAGCAGCATAAATAGAAGAAGTGTTATATGATGTTATTGAGTCTATACCACCATACATCTTCTCATACTCAGCAAACAACTTCTGCATACCTTCTTTGATTTCTTTCTTCATCAATTTAGACTGCCTAATTTCACCACTCTTAGTCCTATCGTCATCACCATCCAAAGTGACAATTAAATTACCATCCTTGTCAATCACAATATCATCCTTGTTAATCACATTACCATCTTCGTACAATTCATCAAAGGCATACTGTAGGAGCCCTAATTTAAAATGAGGATTGAGGATCACAACATAATACAGTAGCTTGTTCATCTTCTTTGATGATCCAAAATATGCATGATATTTATGAAACATTCTCGTTGCCATTGGCATAAGTTCTGGGTCATTGCTTTTTAATGTCTCAGACATAAGCTTTTCAATGCGACAAATTTCACTGAATACGAGATGTGTAGTAGCATAATGCGAACCATAGACTTTATTAGTCAATTGATAGAAAGATTTCAGAAACTTACATATCAAATTTGCTTTCTTCCAGTCAAAATGATCTGGAAAGCGACACCCTGACCTTGCAAGCTCCCTGCTAACCCTGTCATCACTTGCTTCATAAGTCTCAAATGCTTTTTGAAGAATAATAGCAGCATCTAACATCAAGTAGGTAGAATTCCACCTTGTGGGTGTATCTAAAGACAATAACTTCTTGGATTCAATTCATTCATACTCAACACATCGGTGAAAGGCTTGATATCTTGATGGAGAATTTCTAAGATACTTCACAACTTCTCTAACACACTCAACAACTTCATTCTCTTTTTTCTGCTTCAACCTATCTTGAATCATGAGGTTAGTAATATGCGCAACACAACGCATGTGTAGATACTCTCCATCGGATATGACAGTCTTCCAAACTTTCATCTTTTTCTTCAAGTCACCAATTGTTGTCGCATTTGGTGAAGCATTGTCCATGGTGATTGTGAACAAATTCTGAAGACCCCATTCTATAATACGCTTTTCATGAACATGCCCGATATCTTTCCCCTTATGACTATCAATAGGGTGAAAACTTATAATAATGCTCTGTAACTTCCACGAATGATCGATGAAATGCACAGTAATCACTATATAGTTTATCAACTGGTTGGATGTCCACGTATCAGTGGTGATGGAAACTCTCTGTATATTCTCTTTGAGAAATGATTTAATCCTTGCCTTCTGCTCATGAAAAAGCTCTATGACATCCTTTGCTACGGTTGTTCTTGATGGAACTTTGAACTGTGGGCACAAAGTAAAACAGAAAGATCTGAATCCCTTGCATTCTACTGCTCTGAATGGAATCTCATCCATTATCACATAAACAGCTAATGCCTTTCGACATTTGACTTCATTATACTTCTAAAGAGTCAATTTTTTCTTTTCTGTCCCATCATCTGACTTCGAGAAGTTCAGCTTTGTTTGCCTACTTGACTCCGTTTGAATGACTTTATATATGTTCACATGGTTCCGGAGGGTGCTTGTGCCACTCTTTGTACTGCCACCAAGTAATTTCTTGCACGCCAAACATCTAGCCTTCAGCTTATCATTAACATTGATTCTTTCGAAATATTAGATCTCGAAGTGGACTGCCTCTTATTCCTCATGTCTTCATCAACATCAATGATTGTTCTTTCAGGAACTGTCTCATTTGTAGACATAGGTAAACTAGTCAACCCCGTTGAATCTTCAAAATCCACATCTTGTCCAATTGAATGTCCCGTCAATTGAATATTAGACATGTACTGCACACACATGAATATTGTGCTTAGAAACAATTGTAACAAAGCAAGGAATTAGTTTTACTCAAACAATGCATCTTTAATTATACTACCAACCATAGTTATTAAAATCGCACGATTCGCGATTTGAATCAGAAACCCAAGAAATCGATTTGAATCGGTGGGGTGAATCGTTTTCTCCCAAAACCTTACTTGAATCGCAGAAAATCGCGATCTGAATCCCAGAATTGAATGAATCGCGATCTGATTTTATGCTTCTGGTAGGTTTTTTCCACTTTGGTAAACCAAGTTCTTGAAGAAAGGTTTCAAGAGAAGAATATTTGCAGAAGAAAGATAAAACTTTTGTGCGAAAAGAAGAAGCCAAATAAAACAAATAATAAATTTAATTCTGAAAAATCAATGCATTGGGAAAAGATTTTCTTTTCGTGTGTCGTGATACTAATTCATTGTATCTATAAGGATTATTATTTTATATATTTAATGTTTATTGTTTTAATACACTTATTTACTGCTTATTGCTTCCAATTTTTATGTATTGTGTTGTGTATATTATACATATATTACAAAAATATGTTTTTTTATACGTGTATTACAAAAATATATTAAATTTTATTTTTAATTACGTATCTTGATACATTTAAATTATATACATAGATTTTTATATTTAATATTTAACATATTAATCACAATTTTGGGGAATAGTACTATTTGGAATAGTGAAAATAAAAATGGAATAGTGAAAATAAAAAAGGAATAGTGAAAATAGACAATTTAGATTTATATAAGTATTTATTTAATTATTTATTAAAATATGACTGAATCTTACGATTTACGATTCGTATCCCAATTTGACAATTATGCTACCAACTCATATGATACCAACTCATATGACATAACTCACGTGTTTAGTGAGTTATTGCTCAGACAATGCATCTTTAGTGAAAAGGCAGAAACTTGATTGAATTTGGACCAATAGCAGTAGCAAAGCTTTCTTCAAAATAAATTCTAGCTCATAAAAAACATAAAATGCAAGTTTTTTGCTTAACCAAACAAAAAAAACATAAAATGCAAGTTTCTGGAATTTTCTAATAGAATATTTCAATCATTTTACTCTATTTCAGTCAAAAAACTAAGTTCCCCGTCCGTAACAAAAAGCATCTACGGGATGTTCTGTTCAACCAAAATAGCCAAAATTCAGTTCAAATCGCATCGAAATAGCATCTACCAGATGTTCAGTTCAACCAAAAATTCAGCAAAAGATTAAAGCAATATCCCAAAAACACTACAATAAATCAGTCGGATGGGCAATAGAAACGAATCAAGTCGCGAAAATTGAATGGACAAACCTTCGAAGAGTGAAGAGGGACTGAAGATGGGCAAACCAGTCGAACTGTCGAAGAGTGTTTCTGGTGCTAACCCTCGTTCTGCTTCTAACGGGTGTGACTACGTGAAGACGGTGAAGAGTGGAATGAAAGATGGAATCCAAGCCCAAGATTGATTCAAGGCCCATCAGAAGAGAGTGACATCCGAATCTTTGAAGTAAAATCCGAATTCGAATTCGAATTCGAACTATTATTTTTTTGGATAATCCAAATTCGAAAAAATCCGAACTAAACGGATAAAATCCAATCGGTTCGAATTCAGATTCGGATATTCGGATTTTTTTTGCACTCTTAGTTTCCTATTGTGTCCATCCATTAATTTCCCTCATCGAATTTTATTCTCTCGTAGTAAATCTTTGTGTTAGCCCTAAATTGTGGCAAGTGTGTGGCACTGGACATGGATTTGGACAAGAGAACTCAACTACATCCAGACATAACAGCTACATGACCTATGTACTTTGCTAACTAACATGCATTTGCAGGAAAACACAGTAGATACATGGAAACAGAAAAGCGCAAGCAACAACAAGTACTTAGTCAAGAGGAGGTATGAAGCGATTCTCAAAAAAGAAGTACCAGTCCATGATGCAGCAACAAAGTCCGCCTTATCCCAAGCCTAGAACCCACTACTGCCAGCGAAGATATCAATTCACAACTGGAGATCAATCCAAGACAAATTACCCACGAAGGCAAACCTGAGGAAGCTAAAGATTATCAGCGAAGAACAGGACATTGAATGCATGTTATGCAAATCGCAGGATGAAGACAACTACCACCTATTTGCAGGATATTCCAAGATATGCATGATCTAACCTACCAGCGGTGTGGCTAAACGTACCCCTTGTGGCGAATCGAGGACCAATGCTAACCGAATTCCTCCAGATCAAGCCTGGAGGCATCTCCAAAAATGTCTGGCAGTGCATCTGGGCTAAAACATGGTGGGAGATCTGGAAAGCAAGAAATCGGCTTCAATTCAACGAAATGACTACAAATTCAATGAAGAGCAAACAATTGAAGAGATCAAATCCCTAGTTTAGAGCATCCCGTGCGCAAGGAGTCTGATCGATCGTCAGATCCACAACCGGGACATTTGGGATGACCATCTGATTCCCATCCTCTTTGAACTCAAGAAAAGTGGGTCGTAACTCTTCCATTTTTTAGGATGCACATCTTTTATATTTGGGCCGACTTTGTTTAAAGGCCCAAATAAATGTACATATGTAAATACTTTAAATTGCTATTTATACAAGTTTTAAATTACCCAAAAAAATGTACTTGAAGGAGTTGTGTTTGTGGTCAATGAGTGAAGTGAAGGAATTGGAGCACAAGCCATGGGGTTCACACAAAAATAAGTCACGGCCCAATTGAAATAGGCTTATATCTGAAGTGCAGCATGGCTTATCATTTAGCCCAATGTAGACGAAACCCATACCTGAGAAAGCCCAGATATAGTCCACAGCACCAGCAGCACCACTTTCCTAGTCTCTTTTCTCCATCCATTTTCATGGTGGACAAACCAAAATCATTGCAAAAATTTCACCGGACCGAGTAAATATAATTGCAATGAAATTTGAACTCGTATCGAAGTGGAACGAGTGGTTTGGCTACAAGACGACACATCAAGGCCAGCTCCTGACTTTGAACAGGTTCATTTTCATCTCTATATTACGGGAAAAGCATGCCCATGTATCGAAAACCGGGGACTGAAATTCATTCATGGCTCTCAGTCTCACCTTATGTAACCTCCAACCCGTCGCCGTGTTTAGCTTCCAGAAAGGGAAATACCCTTTTAAAGTCGGTTCCTTCAACACCCATTCCAGGAAAGAAAAATCCCGTCTTGTGTTGTTGCTCTCAAGTAAAAGATTGCATTACTTCGGTCCATTAAAAGTAGTTCCTTCAGCTAATGGGTACCCTATAGACAAAGAGGAGGAGAGCTCGTTTTGTGAGGCTGACAAAGTAGAGGTACACGTGAAGCTGAATAGATGGATAAAATTTGTGAGAGAAAGATTACCCGGGGGAGATTGGTGGAGGCTTTCGAATGAAGATGTTGCTGATGTGTCAGCGGCGAAACCAGTAACTGTGTTACGTGCGCTCAAGACAATGTGGGAACTGGTTGCCGAGGATCGATGGATTATTTTTGCCGCTTTCACGGCGCTTATCGTGACAGCAGTTTGTGCTTTACTCTTCATTCTTTCGCTGTTTCTATTTCTTTTTCACGAGCGTCAATTGTTCAGTTTTGTGCCTTAGTTTGGAGTTTAATCTGATTTCTTGGATATGCATATGTGTGTTCAGATATATCTCTTATACTGATTTTCTTCAGTTTGTTTTGGTAATGAGTTCATCCTCGTGGCGCAGGTCTCCGAGATATCAATTCCACATTATCTGACTGCATCAGTTTTTTCTGCTCAAACTAGTACAATTTCTCTATTTCATCGCAATGTCCGCCTTTTGATGCTCTTTTGCATCTCTGCTGGAATTGGCAGGTTAAAATCTTGCTATCTCGTAATCTGCAATCTAGAGATCTAGAAAATGGCAACGTTTTTCTTTTGCATCTTCAATGTCTGACTCACTGGTTCTCTGTCATTGAATTTGCAGTGGTGTGCGAGGTTGCTTGTTTGGCATTGCAAATATGATCCTGGTAATTTCTCTAACCTCTAAAATCGTTACCTACATCTTCTATCATTCTGGCAATGTTGCTGATTCAGTTATCGGAAGACATATATGATAGACACTGCAGATTTAATCTGGCTTGATTCCCTTTATCAAGAATAACAAGCTCGACAAATTTAACTTCTTTGATTTATTCTTTGAACATATTTTTGCCTTGTTTCATTAGGCATTCACTAATGTAGCTAAGACCAATAGGTAATATACCCTATTATCCTCCTCGAAATCAGTATAACTTTATAATGGCTGAAAAGTAATACCTCTACATGTGTTGTACTGTTGTTATGTTATCTCACACCTGGGCTCACTACTCTAAGTGATAAACTAATTATGCAAATGTAATTCCTTCCATATATTTTTCAGATTCCCTATTCTTAATGTAGTGTATATTGTTTATGCTTATTTATGTTACTGTTTAGGTTAAGCGACTGAGGGAGAGACTATATTCGGCTCTTCTTCTTCAGGTTCAAGGGATCTCGAATTTGTGGTCCATCTGCCTTTCATTTGATTGGAAGATCCTTAGTATATAAGAGAACAATCTTATTTAATATTTCAAATCCCACTCATTGTAGGATATATCTTTTTTCGACTCTGAAACAGTTGGAGATTTGACGAGTAGGCTTGGTTCAGATTGCCAACAAGTCTCACGTGTCATTGGAAATGACCTAAACCTGATATTGCGCAATGCTCTTCAGGTTGGTTGGTTGTGTAACACTTACGCCCATCTGGTTATAGGCTGAGAACACTGCTCGTTAACCCTGCAGGGTTCAGGTGCTTTGGTTTACTTGCTTGTTCTGTCGTTGCCCCTTGGACTATGTGTCTTGACAATTTGCATTGTTGTGACAACCATTATGCTGATATATGGCCAGTAAGATTTTCCTGGTTCTTTCTTCATTCATACTTTGTTATTCTGCTAATAACGTTCTCTAATTATTATTAAATTATTTTTCTTCTTAAGAGATAAATATTCTTGAGTTGTATCCTCCTATCCATTCATTAATTACTGTTGAGCCCTTTAATTGCATCTGTCGATGGAAACCAAATGCACTGGCTAACCCATAGTTGGGGCCATAAAAATCTTTACTTCCATGGATGTATTACTCCTTTGACTTGGTACTACTGCATATGTTCTATTTCTTAGTAGCTCAGGTGCCTGCGTATCATAACCTAACATCATACTGATATAGGTACCAAAAGAAATCTGCAAAGCTAATTCAAGGGTTTACTGCTTCCGCAAACGAAGTAAATCACAAATCTTTTTTTTGTTAAACCCAAAAGGAATACAAATCTTCTTATCAATCAGTTATTCTTTGAACTTTTTTTGTTACATTTTTTTTGTCAAAATATACAGGTTGCACAAGAGACATTCTCTTTAATCAGAACTGTTCGAGTTTATGGGACCGAGCAACAAGAACTTGAAAGGTAGAAGAATATCATCACTCTATAATTTGTTAGTTCGTCAATAATTTTCAATGCAAGATCCCCCGTTCAGCTTTAAGGAAGTAAAGAAACATTACCCTTTTGACGAATTTACTTATTTGTACCTAATAGTAAGATATAATAGCATGAGACCGAAACTTATAATGATTTTTAGTGGCATTTTATTCTAATGGTGAGCAGGTATGAGCATTGGCTGGACAAATTGGCTGGCATAAGCATGAGGCAGAGTGCTGCTTATGGGGTTTGGAGCTCCAGCTTCAACACTCTGTATCACTCAACACAGGTTAAACTACTTTGGCTAATATATAGTGGTATTATAGACTTTGTGATACTTTTAACTTACTCTGAGTGTTCAAGTAACAACAAATGTATCTCTTTTTAGTACTATCCGCTTCTTTCAAGCACACTCCCTCGAGACTCCCACAGTTACAATACAAGGATAGATTGCGTTACTTTTTTCTATTGCAAACGGACTATGTTACTTTATTGTGCTGTGCTAATGACAACATCACAATTTAATCATGCGGCACAATGTAACAAAAAATGTTCATAGCACCTCTTCTTTGGATTGTCTAAGCGGAGTATTTTCCTTTGTACCTAAAAGATAATATGGACTTCTGTTCAAACTTCAAGGTTATATGGACTTTATGAGAGCAAAAAATTTACAGGTTATCGCCGTGCTGATTGGAGGAATGTCCATTATGAATGGTCAATTGACATCGGAGAAGCTTACGAAGTTCATTCTGTACAGTGAATGGCTAATTTATTCTACATGGTGGATTGGGGATAACTTATCATCCTTGATGCAGTCTGTTGGAGCAAGTGAAAAAGTTTTCCATCTGATAAGTCTCTCTCCCAGTGATCAGTTTACTGCAAAAGGTATGGAGATTTCTACCCTTCTCAAGAAATGTAGCCGATAACTATATGCAGATCCTGCAACCTATCGATTTAGATACTTATGCTGAAATGTGACAGGAACTGAGTTGCAAAAGTTGATTGGACGAGTTGACTTCGTGAATGTATCTTTTCACTATGCTTCCAGAGCCGAGGTGACCATGCCACATTTGATTTTGTATTATTAGTGCTCTCTTTTGGTCCCTCATAATATGTAATCTTTAAAGTGTGGGATTCTATCTAATTATTCTACACATTCCGAATCTGAAAGCGTAGCATTTTGTTTTTTAATTATTGAATAACTAAAATGTTAATCTGTTTATTTCACCAGAGACAAATCTATGATGCATCACAAAAGGATGATATATAGTTTCATACTTTTAATAGGTTAGCATGTTTTAATTTTTTACCCGCAGAAAAGAGTGTCATGCTCATCAGATGTTAGTCATGTAACTGGTATAATCAATGAAATATGGTAAAATGAAAGTAGCTTATTCAAGCCATGATGCATAAAATGTTGATTACGAATTATGCTCTGCTCCACTAAACTTCAGTGGATGTTTCTCACTCGATAACTCTTTCTTTCTTGGGTGAGCAGGTGCCTGCACTACAAGATTTCAACTTAGCAGTTCAACCCGGAGAAGTCGTTGCTCTGGTGAGTATTTTCTTTTGGGGCTTCCTTACTAGTCATACCTTGTTGAATCTGGTAGTATCCCAACTCATTATCTCAAGCCTGAATGAATTTCTGGACCTGAACTTAATTCTTTTTTCGTCTTGTATAATCTTGGCCACATTTTCAATAATTTTCAGGTTGGCCTTAGTGGCAGTGGAAAGAGCACTTTGGTGAATCTTCTGCTCCGTCTATATGAACCGACCAGTGGTGAGGTAAATCATTGAACAATGTAGTGGCATCTACACGAAATCATTTTGAGGGGCTTAAATGCGGTGCGCCCAAGGAGCCTAGGAGGTTGCCTAGGCGGCACCCAGACAGAACTTTTTTCTCTTAAAAAATGTCATTAAGTAATTAGTAACACGTAGCAGTTACTGCTGCGTTGCATTCCAATGCCTCGGTCTTGGAGGCATAGTTGGGGCTCCCACCGTCTGGCGACGGCCCAGACCGAATTTTAGAACACAGCTTAAATGTCTCCTGACACTCTTGATTCCAACCTCAGATACTGATTGATGGTTACTCAATGAAAGAACTCGACATCAAATGGTTGAGAGCGAATATTGGATATGTAGGACAGGTATCTTCCTATAACTTCCGTTACGAGAAGAACACATAGACCTCTCTCTGTATGTATAACCTTTCTTTGCAATCATATGCAGGAGCCCCGTCTATTCAGAATGGATGTCAGTTCAAACATAAAATACGGATGCCCTCGAGATGTAACTCAGTCTGATGTGGAATGGGCCGCTAAACAAGCCTTTGCCCATGATTTCATATTGTCCTTACCATACGGCTATCAAACATTAGTTGATGATGATCTGCTCAGCGGTGGACAGAAGCAACGGATCGCCATCGCGAGGGCCATTCTCAGAAACCCCAGCATCTTGATTCTTGATGAAGCTACCAGCGCCCTCGATGCTGAGAGTGAACACAACATTACGGTACAAAAAAAGCCAGATTCATCAGAGAAAAGCATGTATTTGTAAAGATATAATATCTTGCCCTGCTCACTAATCTGGCATTGTAAAAAATAACAGGGCATTCTTCGTGCCATGCAAGACGACTGGAAAACGAAGAGGACAGTCTTCATAATTGCGCATAGGTAAGTAAACCTGCAAAAAATTTAAAATGCCGGACGGTCGGACCATTTCCCTTGCATTCTGAATTATAATCCTGGCCATCCATAATTTCTAAAATGCTTTAAATCCCGACCGTCGGATCAACAATGGGAGAGCGGGGGTGTACAGTGCTAAAAGCACTGCCGTTTCGGGGGGAGTGCACTGCATAGTATGCGATGCTAAAAGCACTGCATACACCCCCAACACCAACAATGGATGGTTAGGATTAGAATTCGGGATGTAAGAGCGCGTGTTCGGATATACGGTCAGGTAGCAGAAAAATTTCTTAGTAAGCGTGTGTTTATTACACAACTTTGGGTGTGTGACATCTGAACTTATGCATACTACTGCTCATCATCGCTCTTATACAGATTCTCTACAATCCAAACTGCCGACAAGATAATAGTTATGGAAGATGGCAAAGTTGTGGAGGTATGTTTCTGATGATCTTCCCTGTCAAAGATTAGCCAGGTTTCAGACACACAATATAACATGACTGTTGAAATGTTCAGACAGGAAATCAGACGGAGCTCCTTACAAGAGATGGCTTATATGCACGTTTGATCAGGCGACAGGCTGATGCTGTTGCTTGATTCATTCACCAAGCCATTAGCCAATATACACATTCATAAAGAAGCCATAGCAAAGAGAGATGATATTGTACACGTTCTTTAACAGAAAAGGATACAAACGGTCTCCCATTGTGAATATACTGAATAGATTACATTACACACCAGGCTTTAATTGGTTTGTAATTGTATTTGTACAGTGAAGTTTAATTATTGTTTCTTACTTAAAATAGATTTAGTGTATTTTTTTTTGGCATATTTTGTTTTTCTTTTTCCTTCAACAATTACTTCTCGTCATCGCGCGGAAAATCGCCGTTCGCCAACAAAATCAACTCGACCAGCAGAACCTATAAACCCAATTTCCGGCATGGACTACCAGCAGCCTCGAGGTTACATGAGGCCGCCACTACCGCCGCCTACCGCGGCGGATCCATATCAAGGAACAACACCGCCGACTCCCGGAGCGGATCCATATCAAAGAACACCGCCGCTTCCCCCGCCTCCTCCCAATAATCAGCCGTGGCCTTACTCTGCTACTCAATTTCAGTACCAACACCAAACTCAACAATACCCTTCGCATCCCCCTCCACCCCCGCCCCATCATGCTCCTTATCCTCCCCACCAGCAAATGCATTATCCTACTCACCAGCCTCCGTCTTATCCTGCGCAACATCCTTCGTATCCTCACTACCCGCAGCCGCATCTGCTTCCACCGAGGACGCTTCCCTATTCTCAGGTACTTTCAGTCATTAATTAAAAGTATATTTTCTTTGATATAATACTCCCCAAATAATTCCAGCTCCTAGGTTGAAAATTTCTCTATGATTGGGCTAGAAAGAAATTTGCTTCACAATTTATCATTTAGGCTTTGCAAATTTAAGCGCTTTTTTTTTTATTTCGTAAGTTGTATGTTGCTGTCGTGAATTGTGGTGGAAAGGAACTCTGGGCAATGAAATGCCTTGAAATTTGTTGTTAATTTACTTACGATTTTTTCTCAGCATTTTGGCGATTTAATTTTGTAAGAAGTTTGAATCCTGCATGAGACATTCACCATATTTGGCAACATTCTGCAATATGATTGCTGATGTTGAATATGCGTGAGATCTGTCTTCATATGCTTGCTCTTTCTGATATTTGGTTTGGTTTGATTTGATTTGATTTGATTTGCAATGTTTGCTTCTTTAGGACTGGGGGACTACAAACTGGAATCATCAGCAGAGTTGGCATTATACAAGTCAGTTCATAATTATATATTTTGTTGGGAGTTCATGTGTGATGTGTATCAGATGCGGTAGTAATGTGAAGTTTTTTTTGCCCCGAAAGGAATATGTTTATTGATAATGTTGGTAAAGTTTACATAGTTTTACAGTAACTCAATCCTAAAAAATTAGAAAAAAAGGTTTCAAACGCAAAACCTAGTAATGCTCTACCCATTATTGTTATTAACTATTCTCACAATAATTTGTTATTTCCTATTACTCATATATATACACACATATAGTCATGTAGGTATGTATATGTATTCTTCCCGCTCTATGCCCTCCCGGCGAATTTTAGAATTTCACTAATGTGTTGTTGGTTTACTTTGCGAGGAGGCTGTTTCTTTTTCCTTCTTTTACCTGGTTGTCTCCTTTCTCAACTTACTGTGTTGCGCTTGAAATTATGTGGATGTGTGAATAGTATCATCTCTTGCAATTTTATGCTTTACTTACATGGTACCAGCAGATACAGCTAACAATGAAGAAGACTGGGCTGCAAAAGCAAGAACATGGGCTGCTGCAAAAGTTGCAACGGATAATCACGTAGACCAATCACATTTTACAACAGCCAGCAGCAGTGGAAATCAAAACCATTTCCACGACCAATATCCTCAATCCCTTGATCCTCAGTACCATGTCATGCATAAACCGTTATATCCAACATCAAACTATCAGCAATACCCCGCTGCAGCAGCGCCTCTAACTCGGATAGGCATGCAGGATCCTCAAAACATTAGCTCAGACGGTGCTGGAGACGTTCATGTGCCATCTTCTGCTGGAAATGATAGCCTAACTGGAGATTCTGCATCATTGGCTCGCCAAGAGAAATCATCAATAGTTCCAATAGTTCATCAGCAGGAGGTACCTTCTAGTTATTCTTCTGTTGCAGGTAAAAACTTGATTAGTCTATTTGCTACTGCATGTGATCTTCCACTCACCAAGTTATTGTTAGTCAAGAATTCGTTAGTCCTTTTACCTATTTTAATTCGAAATTGTAAGGATGGAGGATAAATCTGCAAATTACAGAACGATTTAATTACTTTTGACAAGAATCTAATGAACTTTGATAGTTTTTTTTTTGGTAAGCCAAATTGTATTAATAAAATTATAGGAGTATATTTACATATATACCTGGGCTTTTGAGCCCAATCTCAAAAATTGCAAAACGAAACAGTTAGTGACCGATTAGAAGCCCAGATCTGATCTGCCACTCCATTAGCGAGACATCCGTTTCGTTCTTCGTTTTCGTTCTAAACCATTCCCAGAGTGTGGTTTTCACTCTTTGTGCGATGTCCTCGGCTTTACATGTTAATCCTTCAAAATGTGCTCTGTTCCTTGCATTCCATATGCACCAGCTGCAACAGAACCATATGGGTAGCCAGATATCCGTGCTGATGGAGGATGGTTTCATCGAATACTAAAGACCAAAGTTGTAAAAGTGACATAATTGTGACAGAGACTTGCATGTTATTCACATTTATATTAAGCTTGCTACAGTGTCAACCTGGTTTGCTTGCACCTTGGGGTTCCATTGTTGAAGTTTAGGTTGTGAATCATTATCAAATGCTTAGCATCATAACAAGTTCAGGAACTTGAAAAGGGGAACTGTCAAACTGAATGTAGGATTTCTTCTTGCAATGGAAATTGCAGTTGTCTACATTTCTCTATACCTCTAAAACGTATTGGCAATTTCCTTTATTGAGGGTCAATTTGGGTGCCTTTAACTTAAAAGCTTCCTAACTTGTATTCTCATTGCAGGTAATGAAGTGACTGAAGAAATAATTGAAACTTTTGATAGCTCATCATCTCTGTCAGGTGCGTCTCATGCACAATATCACGTTCAGCCACTGCAGTCTGCTGCGGGTAGACCTGGATGGGTGGAGGAACATAGACAAGTATTCAGCAATCCACCAGAATCTGTTTCTGATCTCAGCGATCAACCATTGAGTTTTGCTCCCAATTTTAATCATGTCCGAGACCCCCAAGTACTACCTGGTCATGATCATTCTTCAGGAGGCCCTTTAAGAGGTGCAGATCCTGCTTTGCCTATATCTTCAAACTATGTATGGCCACCATCTTCTGCTCCAGTATCTTCGTACGGTCCAGTTCTTCTTCCAGTGCCATCAGGGCCTCAGGTTTTTTTTATCTCATTATCTATTGAACATATGATTTTAATGCCTTCGTTTCTGAGATGTCACTTCAATTGCTCCGTATCCATAGGGTGATCATCCAATATTCATGCCTCCACCTTCTGGACATTCAGCTTTCCCTATTGGGCCTGGATTTCAGCCAAATGCTCCACATATAGGTACCACTTTTGGTGGTAGTTCAGGTGCAGCATTGCATCCTACATCTCTTTCTGGAGATTTGTATGGCTCTCTGGAGCGCCCTAAAAAGGTACTCTGTTGTCCCAGTATTTGTTGATTTGATTTTATTGATCTCTTCATTCTTGATATAACACATCTTATGATTTCAGGCATCAGTGCCTAATTGGCTCAGGGAGGAAATAATTAAGAACAAAGTGGTTCTTGCTAATTCTGGCCCAGAGATTCCAAATGATGATTGTCAATCCATCGAAGAAGATGGTAATGATAGATCTCCTTGGAATAGTGCTCAACCTGATAGCAAAAACATTGATTCTGCTAGATCAGTCGAAGATGAGGATGAAGACGAGGTGGTTGTCCTCTTTTTGCGTACTATTTAGAGCTGTTTGAGATGGCTGTGGTTCCTGCCAGATGCCCTGCAACATGACTTGACAAATTACCCGCACTTTTAATATTCAACCTTCTTCACCTCTGATAACTTATTGAAATATGAAGATTTTGAAGTTGAATACCATCAAAAAATGTGATTCTTGTATGCATCTCATGCAGAACGGACCCGGGATAGAGGGCAAGGCACACATCTTCTTCTTTTTTTGGGTGGTGGGTGGTGGGGGTGAGGGAAGGGTATGATTTACACTATAAATCCCCTCCCCCTGGGTCCGCCCCTAAAATTTTATGGCTATTTGAACTAAGTTTCTTTATTCTGAGTTTCAGATTATAAGAATTTTCACCTTAGTTTATTAACTTCTTGCTTCTAAAATTTTGAACTTCATGACATGGTAGTCTGAACTGAACACTGTTGCTTTTTATAGGATGAAGTGGAGGCTGCTAGAACTGCAGCTATAAACCAGGAAATAAAGCGTGTATTGACCGAAGTTCTCTTGAAGGTTGCAGCTTGTCGCTGACAATAAACTTCAGATCACCTTTCTGGAAGTGATTTAACCATTGAGTTGATTTGCAGGTTACTGACGAACTCTTTGATGAAATAGCTACTAAAGTTCTGGAGGAAGATGACCACGCAGCTGAAGGTTATTTAACTTTACTTTCCCTATTTAAAGTAATATATATCTGTTGTTGAATTGATCTTGCCACAGTGACGAGTGACCCAGGATCTGTTGGTAGCATCCTTTTATGATGTTGATTTATCTTTTCATGTCTTTCTTTCCTCTTTGAAGCTGGATTAGATATTGATTCGTCAAAACACCAAATGCTGCATTCTGCTCCATCTATCTCAACATCAATGGTGTCTGCCAAGGTTCTTTTACCAGCCAAGACCAGGGGTAGTGATGGTGACGATGGTAGTGAAATCTCTACCTCTGGCTCTCCTGGAGATATTCTGGGTTTAGGTAATTATGCCTCAGATGAGGAAGATGATGAGATAAAAAGTTCAAGTGAGCAGAATCAGAATGTAGGCTATGATTATCAAAAATCTTCAGACAAACTTATGGAAAGCGGACAAGTCACTGGAAATGGTGGTTATTCGGAAGAGAGCCATGAACATAGAGCTAGTTTTACAGGATTAGACACAAAAGCTAGTAGGCAAGAGAGTCCACATCATGCAAACACTGATCGGAGCTCAGGCAAACAAAAACTGGATGATTTCATGGCAACTAATCACTCTGCAGCTACTGATGATCAAAGCCCAGACAAGATAACAAATTCTGTAATTGAAATGACCCCTGGGGGTAATGGAAGGTCAGATGGAAATGTAGGTACAGTAAAGTCGTATGATGCTACTGGAACAAATATTACCACAAAACCATATCATGAATATGATGGCCATGAAAATAGAAGAAATTTGGTTAAGAAAGAGCACAGGGATTCAGAAAGTCTGAAAGAAGAAATTGGTAGAAGGCATGAAAAGACTGAACGGGCCAGCTATGATGATAATTTGAAAGACAAAGGTAAGGAGAAAGGCAGAGCCGATGATCAAGTGAAGAGTTCAGGATCAAGAAGAGCAGAATCTTCCTATGATGTCAAGGAAGGAATGGCTGGCATGCGAAGAGAGAAAACAAATAGTGGTAGGGAAGATGTTTATGAGAGAAGACGAGATAGAGAAGCTGATGAGAACAAGGAACGAGCGAGGCATAAAAGTGGAAGCGAGACTAACCGGCATAAGCGAGCGCGGTCATCTTCAGTTGGTGATAGAGGTAGGGCGAGCAAGGATAATTCAATGTCTAATCTTGCAAATGACTCTAGTGACGACTCGAACTATTCTAAAAGGTTAGGAAACATTCAAAAATCTTTATTATCATTCAGAATCTCTTAAAGTCTAATAATTTCTTATGACACATACTCTATGAACAGGAAATTGCATCACTCTAACAGACGTAAATCTCCATCACCGGTCAAAACAAGGAAAAGGTATCCCACTAGCCAAAAGTTTCTCTACGTATATGACTGGTTGAAATCTGTTTTAGTACCTCTTGCTGAAAAGCATTGCAATATGTATGTGCTTTGTAGGGCTGCACAAAACACTCGCGGGTTTCGGGTTTACTTGGACCCGACCTAGTGCTTTGTATATCTTTCCTTTGTTCTAGAACTTGCATCTGTATCTACTAATATTGACTGGTTACAACTTGACATAAATCCTTCATTTTTTTAATATTTTTTTGTTGATATGATTATGCTATAGTACATAAATGTTTCGAGGATGATTGTAAAATCACTCCGTAACTAGTTTTCACTTCTTTTTGTTGGTGATATTTGTGGATGATAGTAAAATTAGCTTTATTGATAAATGTAACTAGTTTTGACTTCACAAATGGTGAACATATGTACTTGTGCACGTGTAACTATAAAACCGGAAAACTGGTTTTATTGATCAAGTATAACTCCAGTATAAATCAAACACCCTGCCTTAAACTGGCAAAAATAAATAAATGTTCCATTACCGAAGAAGCTGTAACCAGCAATCTTCTTCCCTACTTTGCATAGTAGTTACTTATTATAGCTCGATGTTATGAACACAAGTTCTGCTTCTGAACATTGGAAGCTATGTTTCTTGATGTCTTGAGAATAAGCTGTTTGACTCTATATAATTAGATAACTTGCTACTCCGCCTAACACAGAATCGTTGTTCGTCCTTGAGATACAAAAATTTTATGCTAACAAACAAACTTGAAATGCATGGATATGAAGCTTACAAATCAAATGGTCTATCACCTACTCACGGCTTAGCATGCAATTTTCCTTCTAGACAAGTTTCGCCATCTACTCATAGCAAGCACTCTAAGCACAGGCATTCTCCCTACTCTTCTATGGAGACTACAAGGTAATCTTGTTAGCTATTTGAATTCAGTTATGTTACTTTATTGTGAAACTTGTCCTTTCAGGAACCTATCAACTCAGGTGAAAATTTGTACTTGGTACAGACATTTATTTGTATATCTGTATAAACATATTTTTTTGCTATTGCAGGAGGAGAAGATCACCATCAAGATCAAGGTCAAGGTCGCCTGCACGTCGGCGGCGCTAGGGAAATATTGACCATTGACAGGTTTGGGACAACAATTAAAATTGGAGAAGATTCGAGAATTTTCTGGGTACCTTTGTTCATAGGAATTAGAACCTGTAAGAAAATCATAGGCTCTTGTAAGCTGAGATGGAAGCAACTTTCCATAGTGTGTGTTTTTGTTGCTCCCATGGAACACCTTTTTGTAGGCCTTGCGTGTCTGAAACATTTCTGATATCTCGACATGTTTAGCTTTTTTTGGGGGTTGGGGTTGGT